>CM076578.1:653212615-653313649 GCA_034641835.2 Pinus albicaulis
GGACTTTCGGCGCCTGACCCCAAAGGACTCAAGGATCGAACCCGTGACCTCCCTCAACGGAGAAGACCACGTATTGGCTCACTACCACTTGAGCTAACCCTTGGGGCTATTACATTAGATTACATTAAGTTACACATCTCTACCATATTTTAATTTTATTTTTACTGAGTTAAAATGTTTACATTATGTTATTTTACAATACACATCACTAGCATAATGCATTGGAGAGCACCTCTCAACCCAATAAAAAAAGAGTAATTCTATTAAAGAAATAAAAATTATTATATTATAATTGAAAATAAAAATATTGTATTTTAAAATATTATATTCAAAATCTAGAGTCCAAAAAATACCAATGCTAAATTAACTATTTTACTTTAATTATTAGTTTATTTTATTTTATTTTATTTTTATTTTTATTCTTATGTTTATGTAAATTGGACCGAGTCAAAATGTTAAATAGGACAGGACAAGACATGACATTACAACATCTCTACCATACTGGATTGGAGAGCGTCTCTCGGCGCAATGATAAAGAAGCATTCTACACGTGATAATTAGTGTCCTCTTCAAATTTGACAGGCAATGTAAAAATATAAACATTTTATTATTCAAGACCAAAAAAATCCATTTAATTGATCAAAGCTTTCCATATTTTATGTACCTCAATGAATTTCCAATGAAAGGGATATATGAAAGAGAACAAATAGGAGAGGGTTGAAGGAGGATAATATATTATATCCTTCCATACGTTTTTATATAAAGTCAACCACAATATTCATAAGACAACCATTTTTTTGCAACTAAAATACAAAAGATATACTTTACCTCTTGTTTG
This sequence comes from Pinus albicaulis, assembly GCA_034641835.2. Taxonomy (NCBI): domain Eukaryota; kingdom Viridiplantae; phylum Streptophyta; class Pinopsida; order Pinales; family Pinaceae; genus Pinus; species Pinus albicaulis. Next base: position 653,213,454 of record CM076578.1, read on the forward strand.
ATTTGGATAAACATATCAGGCCCTGCATCTATCATGTAAATAACAAACTCCTTGTTGGCTTCTCGGTCCTGTGTCCAAAATTAAAAATAGTATGTGAGTTAGTTTCCTAAGCAAAGAGAAAATATTTCCACATTTGCAGCTTTCGAACACTTCAGAAGTTGTGAGTGAAAATGCAAAGGACTCAAAACATACAATACAAATAATGAAAAGGCCATAGAAAACAACGCAGCCAAATTCTTTCAAATATGATATAAAAGCCAATATATACAAATGTTCAACATTCCAACTCCTAAAAGATCAAATGAAATGCTTGTTCATATCCAATAGATTTTGATACCAGAAATACTACTCCATAGCAGACAAGGGTACATAATGAGATGATCTTGCCACTTGTGGCAATATAGAAATCATTTTTATGACTACAATTAACTTTTTCACCTGAATACTGTCAACTTAAAGCATGATTCCTATCAATTTATCATAATTCCATCCTCCCAATTTACAACAACTCAAAACCTATGTCGTGTGGAATCTTTAGAAATTCAACCCAATTCCCAAAAACTATAAACTTTCCCCCACTATTTTCTCAGAACTTGACACACTACCCCATTTTATGCACATGCATGAATCACGATACACAATAAGTCACATGTGTACAATATTCTCAAAGCTATGACTAATCTAAAGGATTGCTCACAATCATTTACTAAGCCATTGGTGAAGAAAATAATCAAATGTCTAATCTCTATCATTATTTTATGTCATGCCCCATAAGCATTTTAGTCACATGATAACAAGGTATAGTTAATGTATAAGCCATTTTTGGGACTTCGAACTATATATACGAGAGATGAAAGATTTATTAAATAAATAAATAAAGTAAAAAATAAAAATAAAAAAATAAAAACTTTATTATTCAAGAAGTCATGGTATACAATGAGGGGGATCCCTTTTTTGACGTCAATGTGGTGGTTGTAGTATACATATTACCTAATTGTCCTAACGACTTATCAACAAATACACTAATATCATCTTAGGTCAATAATAACACCAAGACTTCATTACATTTAAACTTCAATATTGGAGTGTTGATACTCAAACACCCCCCTTAGCTTTAACTATTACCTCCCCTTACATCAAAGTCTATTTTCAACCTCTCATATTTCCAAATATTGAGACCTTTGTCAATGCTCCATTAAATTGTCATCTCCTCCAACTTAAAGTGAGAATTCATTGACAATCACCTAAGAAATCATCTGGCCATCTCTGCTTCTCTAACGCAAGAATCCACCTAAGCAACCAGGTTGACATCTCTTCTCGCCAAAGCAGCAATCCACCTAAGCAAAATTATATCTCCATGTCTTCTTAATCAAGCAACATAGATTTCAACCTGACAAGTAGAGAAATCAACTCATGTACCCGACTACAAATCAAAGTTGTTCAAAAGAATAATTTCTCTGTTTTTCCATAATAATCATCTACATTCTTATCTGATTCTCATTTGTTACACAAGGTATGAGGAGCGAACTACTTTATATATGAACATTATGATCAATATTTAACATTCTTAACTTTCTTCTAATATCCATAAAAAGTATGAGGGTTGAACTGCTTTATATGTGAACATTATGATCAATATTTAGCATTCTTAAATTTCTTCTAATATCTATAAAAAAATTATAACTTACTATTTTCCTTGCAAAAAATCCTTATATTTCTAGAAAAGAATAAGCCTCCATAAAACTTTGGGAATATTGTCTTTATGTATGAAAATTAAGGCTCTGTCCTCTATAAAAAGTCCCCACGCAGAAAATACCTTCTTATCATTGTTGCCCTTCTCTTGTGGCCAAGGTGGTGTAAGTCTCTTCTCGAAAATTAGAATCTGTTGGTGGGAAAAAAAAATTAGTTCAGATGAATCTATCATCTGAATCACCACTGTCCATTGGATGTCAGTAGTTTGCCTTAGTTTCTACTTTCTGCTAAATCTAGGTGGTCCTCTTCAAGCCTTAACTATGCAACTGTCCATTTCCATGTTTGAAAAAATAGGACAATATCTTATGTTATCTTTGCTTAGGGTTTTTGGAGGCTTCACATGTCAAGAAAATCGTTGGTCTGCTTTGGTTCTCATTGAGTGTGTTCTTCATACTTCATTTGATTGCAATGCTTGTGTAACAAATAAAAACCTTCAACTTCAGCGACCACTTTAAAATGCATCCTCTTTGCCAAATGCCTCTGCAAATATGTATTCCCTTCTTTTACTAAACCAAAGAAAACCTTTTCTCTCATGCAGTTTCTCCTCAATAATAGGCTTTCTTTTCAAAATTTCCTGCTAAACAATCCAACTATTCTCAAATATTCCTGACCAACTCTTCTACATTGTTGGAATTCCATGGGTATGATGTTTCTCACAAACAATTTGTCTCTACTTATCTCTCGTTTTTGTACTTTTTTGCCCCTGCCATCAAGAGTCTTCCTGCTCCTTTTTCTATATTTCTCATATTATTCAACTTCAACTCTAAAGTCCAAATTTTAAAAATATTTTTTTAAATTAAGTTTTCAATAGCTAGACTTGCCTCTTTCAATGTGCTCAACAAATGAAACATCAGATATGCTTTTGTTGATCTTCAACCAACTTTCTTCCTTAACTATTCAATTAAAGTCTCCAAACACTATTATTGTTTTAACACCATGTCAGACTTCTAATGATATAAAAAAATATATTTTAATATTTGTCATCAATGATCATATGATAAGATTTACCTTTATATCTCGATGTGGTGGTTATACTACATAATTGTCCTAACCATTTATTAACAAATGCCCTAATATGATTTTATTAAAATTATTAGAAACACCATAACTTCATTACATTTAAACCTTGGAACTGGAGTGATAATACTCCTACAGTAGGAGTGTTTTTTTGGCCCCGGTGAAGACAAAATTCTAGAGTATTCATGGGCCTTGGAGAAGATGAAAAATAATCAGAATGAAGCAGTTGGGTTACTCCAAGGTATTAATCTAGCTAAGGAAGCTCAGGTGTCTTTTCTCACTGTGTTGGAGGATTCCCTCATCCTTATTCAACATTTGATCAAAGGAACCTCTCTTGGAGACTCAATTCTAGACAATCTCTTACGAGCCAAGAAAGTATCCAAAGAAATCCCTGGTATTATGTACAAACAACAATTATCAGAACCGGACCGGTCATTGAACTGGTAGACCTCCGCCCCCCCCCTACCCAACCAAGAACCAGTCAAAACTATACGAAAACCGGACCAAAAAATCGATCAACCAAAGACGCAAAATATTGAAATTTTAAAGAAAAATATATATATTCATGTGCATCCATATGAATCCAAACCATTTATACACAAATAAGCAAAAGTTATCATTTATTTATCATGTAAGGGTGCACATAACCAAAATAGCATTGAGTGCAATCCATCTCTAAAACGAAAATACATCAGCAAACAAGCTCCACATGGCCTCTAACATCCAAAAAAAAGTTATGCTACAACAAATACCTACATATCATCCAAATCATTCCCTATATTGGGATCTTTGACATCAATATCACCCTCTAAACATTAAAATAAGATAGAAAAATCATAGCATGTCAAGTCAAGATTTTTTTTGAGTGATGGGTATATTTTGTAGTAGGCTCATGATAGAGGAGTTCAACAAACAATGCCACTAACATCAAGGTACATAGAGGGATTGGTGCTCTTGATTAAATACTAGTTCAATACCCTCGTACATGAGAAAATCCAATGTAGCGCTGTAATCCCCCAATCATGAAATCATGTAAAATTGTTAAGTCTGTTGGATTTTGAGTGAGATCTAAAATTCTACTTTCTCCATATGAAATCCAATAAGGCCAAAACCACTCTCAAACATCTTGAGTCATTTCATGGTAATGTTAAAAATTTAAATAAAAGGATGAAAACGACAGATAAAGGAGAATGTCACTTTTAAGAATTTAACATTACCATGAAATACATAGCAATAGTAGGGCCATATGCTTGAATATTAGACACTTATTATGGCTAGTGCCTAGCTAAGACAAACATTAAAAGAAAAAAAAAGCAAAACAGACCCCATTTGTTGCATTCTACATGGCTTTACCATTCCGAATCGGAAAAAAATAGTTCAAGTCACCGGTTCGCACCAGTTTTTGACTCAAAACGGTCTGAACCAGTCGGTCTAGTTCAGTCCTTATAACACGGGTACAAACATATACTGTGGGACAATAATAAGGAAGTAGATTCTTGTGGCAATAAAGCTTTTAATTTGGAGTTTGGAGTCTTGGTTGCAAGGGGTTGTTGGTTGTCGGCTGAGGACTATCTACGAGAAAAACTTCTCCTATGGATACTACCTGTTAACCACACTTTGTCAACTACCCCATAGCAGTACACCCTCATTTTTTCAAATGGAATTCGTCATGTTCGACGTGGTCGCGCCATTCAGATTCCATCATCAGTCAACAAACAACATTTTGTTATAAATGATGTAAACCCATTCTGCATGTTATGATGTAAATGATCTAAGTAAGATCGTCAATGTATGTAACAACCTAGGTAAGCCTAGTATGTTGTTGATAATTTCTATCCTAGGAGGTTTTTTGTCTCACTAATTCACGTAAGTGATCGGCAGAGTTTTTCTCTCCAATCTCACCCCAAAGCTAGGGTGTATTTTGTCATCAGCATGCTAAGTGAGTCATAGTGTTTTCTATCGAGTCTTTATAAAAGTAGTTTGAGCTACTTGGTCTACTAGATCATGTTTTAAGTCGCAAAATTGGGTATTTATTTGAAGGTCTATACGAATGGGTACTCCCCCTTCATGTATGTAAATGTATTATCTCGTGTAAAGAGGGTTGGAAAAATAATTAAAATCCCCTCTCAGTGAATTAATTAAATTTTTTGGTCAATTAATAAAAAAAATCTTAAACTAGAAATTTAATTAATTTAGGGTCCTAAGTTAGGATTAAATCTTTCAAAGGCAAAATTTGTGGGTCCTTGGAAAATGATTTTTAAAAGCCCCAGGCCAAAGGAATATTGAGAATTTTAAGAAATTTTGGACCTTTGGGACTTGGTGGTTAAGTCAAAGTCAAAATTTTGGGGTAATTAACTCAAAAATAATATTTTTGAGTTAATTAAAATTGAATTAAGTGATAGATTCGTTTTTTACCCAAATTTATAATTTCAATGCTCCTGATTAAAAGATGATTAAATCTTTTGGACGGTTGAGATTATTTTGACAAAGATCATCCAAACTAGCCTTTGGAGATTTTGTCCTATAAATTTAGAGGTCTTTGTCAGTCTTGAGTCATCCGATCTCAGGATCGTGCACTTGTTCTTAGAAGCTCTTGTAAATTTTTGAGTAATAAAGCATAAAGACTTTGGGGTTACAAATTTTGATGTTCCTTCTCGGATCTATGTGGTGAATTGTCTCTGAACTCTGCTACTTTGTTTGGAATTTTTATGGTTGATGGCCTTCATGGATTAATCTACATACAGGTATCTTGTGCAGTTTTCTGGATTCATAAAATGACATTTTGATTTTTCTAAAGGATCTTATGTTATTTTCTTAAATCTCTATCAATCTAAGGTTCAGATTTAAGTGTGCAGGGAAAATTTTTTTTTAAGATTGAGTGTCTGGGGAAGTCTTCGTTGGACTAGCCGACTCTCATATAACATAAATCTGAAAAGCTCATTATTTGTTAAACTCCAAATCTATCTTACGAAATTGATGGTTTTGCAGGGTTTTTTAAGGCTTGTGCCTTTCCCTAAAATTTTAAATTCCTAAAAAAATTGTGCTAAAATGGATTCAAATCTGGCCATGAGGGCCTCAGATCTGTAAATTAGTTTGTACATTTGTAAATTTTAGGGCTGTAAGGGTTTAATCATTTTCTTGGTGTGTATATCTTCAGGATCTGACTGGTTTCTTGCAGGTTGTGGGTTTAAATCAGAAATTTTTTTAAGATCTGAGGCAGATCCAGCCTCCAAAGGCCAGATCTGGCCTCAAATTCCTACTGTGGATAAAATCCGAGTGATATTCGATTTAAGGAAGATCAAAATCTGGGTTTACTAGAAAAAAATTCCAGTTTGCTGGACATTTTAGATGTGTATGGGTTTATCTCTGCCTCTGTCTGCTGCGTTAAACCTTATCTAGGCTTTCCCTTTGCCCTTCGACCTGCATTAAACTTTCACCTTCATCGAACCTTCACGCCTTCCTTCTTCTACCCTGTTCGAGCCTCATTTTCTGTGATCCTTTCCTCACGCAGACGTTTCTGCTGTCGAGTTCGACCCTCCATCTTCATTCTTCCCTTCACGTCCTGCGTTAGCCCTCCTCACGCCTTCCTCTATGTATTGACCCTTACCTTTTCCCCGTCGTCCAAATTCCTAAACCCTTCTGTTATCGTCCCTTCACCCTTGCCATCTGCGTCGACCATTTCCTCACGTATCCCTCTGTCAACGCCTCTCCAGCAGACCACCGTCGACCTCCCTTCCTTATCCGCCTGTCGTCCTCATTGTCGTGCCTCTTCACGCCATCGTGCGATCCTCCCGTCCATCGACCTGCAACGCAAACACACAAAACAAAACAAAAAACGCATGCTTAGAAATTTTTAAACCTTATATATATTAATGTATATTTCAATCGGATTCGTGTTATTTGATGCGTTCATTCATTTTTAATCCAATAATGTTAGTTTTGGTTAGCGTTTAGTTTAGAAAGTTCGATTTTGTTGGATTAAGTTTTAGTTAGGGTGTATTTCTTTATTTAGTTTAGGTTTGAGTTTTATTTAGTTCAACTTTTAGTTTAGTTAATAGCGTTAGATTTGTAGTTTAGATCTTAGATTACATTAGTTTATGTTAGTTAGGATTTAAATGGGTTTCATTTTTTTAAATTGTTTTGGTTTTGATTTAGTTTAGGAGTTTAAATTTGATTTTAGTAAATTCTATTTTTTAGTTTAGATTTTAAATTTGTTTTAAGGCTTAGTTTTAATTTTTTGTTTTAGTTTAGATTTAATTTAGTTTAGTTTTAACTTAGTTTCAATTTAGTTTAATTTAGAATTAGTTTTGTTTAATCTGTGTTAGGTTTAAATTTTAATTTAGATTTAAAAAATATAAAATATAAAATTTCAAAATTCTAAAAAATTTCAAGTCTTATAGTCAAACAAGCCTAAACTTTTCTATCTAAAGTTTGACTATGGAACATTTTAGTTTTCGAACTGGGTTATATTGGAAATATCATAATTTCGGAAATTTTTTTAAGCATCTGGTACTTATTTCAATGGTCGTTTCATGATAAGCTTTGTTGATTGGCTCAAGCATCTTAATGAATGATCGTGGCACTTTCTATTGAATATCATTATGGTCATTTAGCAGCAGTTATACATCCAATACTTATCTTTAATTTGATAACGGGATCTTGTTTGACTCCGTAAGGCACTGGTTTTAGCATAACCAATCCATGAAATCTCGTTAATTTTATCAAGTATTTGGTGTTTTAGCTGTGTCTCCTAGATTTTTCTTCTTCATTTATAATAGGGTCTACCTCCCTTAGCTTGCAAGGAGATAGCTTAGATAGAGAGATTGGGGATCAGGGTGACAGCCCCCGATCTAAGCTGTTGTCACGATGCCTAAACAATCTGTGCGACAACATTTTTTGGCGACGTTGCCGAGGATAGAGTTTTTCTGTCCTTGGGTCTTCACGACATTTTATAATCTTCAAATCTTCTTTCGCCATTCATTAGCCTATCGCAGGGGATCACATTTTCTGGCGTCTTTTCATCTCTTCATATTTTCATCGCCTTATCTTTCATCATATTACTAATCATTTCATCTTTAACACCTAGACATTTCAGTTGGCTTCTTGTTTGGGTGGCGACTCCACTTGTTCATCTTCTTACTCCCAGACAAGAATCCCCCCCTGATATCCATCTGCTATCTCTCGATTATTTTGTTTTAAAATTAATTTCATGTTCAAGTGGCAACTCCAATTCTTTCATTTCTTACAAGAGTTCATGCTAAGAAGTTCGCTTCTTGAGAACCTTTTGACTATTCTTGAACACGGATCTATTTCTTAAACTTTAAGCAAGTCATCATGGATAACACCTTTCATGACATGCCGGCAGAGGCCACTTCAAAATTGTCTTTTTTCTCAGGTGGTGATCCAGGCACTGCTCTAATACATCTAAGAACGATCACCCTTTTTATACATAAATATTGTCGTCCTTCACAATATAATCATGAAGATGTCAAGATACGTGTCTTTGGCTATTCCTTAAAAGGTGATGCTATCAATTGGTTTCGAAATTGTCCTAAAGAGTATTGTTTACAAGACATCATCAACGCTTTTACAGATAAATATATAAAACAAGATGACTCGCCTTGTGTTCCTAGTATTATGCAAAATAATAAAATTGATCTTGTAGAAGATTCAGCTATCAGCAGGAGTTTTCCAGACAATTCTTAAGACGACTCCACTTGTACCACAATAGCACAAACCCATGATAGTGGTGAAACAGAAACAAGTTGTCAAATCAATCTTGACAACGATAAGCATCTTGTTAGCGAATTGATTCATATGGTTAAGGATATACAGCTAAATCAAGCTCAAATCATTAAGAATATGGAACTTAATCAAGAAAAAATAATAGCGGATCACGCCAGGGAAATTGGTTCTATACAGAGCAAGTTATTGGCCTTAGAAGAAAAACATATCAAGGAAATGACGATCATGGAAACAAATCATGAGAAAGAAATGAACTGTATGCAAAATATCTTCATGGCCATGAAAGCAGATAATGATGAAGCAACAAAAAACATGGAACACAAATTGTTCACAATTGAGGAAAGTCATGCACAGGAAATAAATGTCATGGAAAACAAATTAAAGATGATGGAAGTTAATCATTCTAATCAGATGTCTGATATTCAAAAGAAGTTGGAAAAAATGGAAAGATCACACATGCATAATTTCCAACCCAAGACAGATTATAGGCCTCCCAGTTTGCTGAAGCAATTTCCATCTCATCACACGGAGGTCACTTTGCCCATTAAGGAAGATTTAACTATGGCTACAAAGGACGTTGAGAAAGACCAAGCTTATGTGTCACCTTTAACAAAGTATATTCAGAGTAATATTGGTCACATTCCAGGCTCATCAGATGTTTTATACAAGCATTTTCAAGATAAGGACAAGAAATCTACAGGGGTCTCATCGCTGACATCACAGCCCCCTCAGAAGAAGAGAAAAAAGCAAAAAAGAAGAAGCAAGCGGTTTGATTCGTCTGATGGTCGAGAGCAGCTTGACATTCGAACAGGACAAAGTCCTACAATTAGCAAGATTGGACATGGCACATCTGAAAAACAGCCTATAGACTTGCCTGAAAGCAGGCAAATGCTTAGCATGCACTATATTGAGCACATCTGATGCCACAGGGCATCCTTTGTATTGTCTCTAACCTTACACCTTGTTATTTCAGCATTTCATTTTGCAGTTAGAGTAGATTTACTTTTCATGTTAAGTAGAATGATAGAAGAGCTTCTATTTTTCATGTGCTTAATGTTATATGATGATATTTGGATGGACGCTACTTGTGTAATCTTGTGTGTTGCTTGGATGCAGATTCTGGATTCTCACATTCCTTCAATGAAGCAACGTGTCCCCAAGTAGAGCCAGATGTTGACCACACTTTGTCAACTACCCCATAGCAGTACACCCTCGTTTTTTCAAATGGGATTCATCATGTTCGACGTGGTCGCGCCATTCAGATTCCATCATTAGTCAACAGACGACATTTTGTTATAAATGATGTAAACCCATTCTGCATGTTATGATGTAAATGATCTAAGTAAGATCGTCAATGTATGTAACAACCTAGGTAAGCCTAGTATGTTGTTGATAATTTCTATCCTAGGAGGTTTTTTTGTCTCACTAATTCACGTAAGTGATCGGCAGAGTTTTTCCCTCTAGCCTCACCCCGAAGCTAAGGTGGATTTTGTCATCAGCATGCTAAGTGAGTCCTAGTGTTTTCTATCGAGTCCTTGTAAAAGTAGTTTGAGCTACTTGGTCTACTAGATCATGTTTTGAATCGCAGAATTGGGTATTTATTTGAGGGTTTATACGAATGGGTATTCCCCCTTCATGTATGTAAATGTATTATCTCATGTAAAGAGGGTTGGAAAAATAATTAAAATCCCCTCTCAGTCAATTAATTAAATTTTTTGGTCAATTAATAAAAAAATCTTAAAACAGAAATTTAATTAATTTAGGGTCCTAAGTTAGGATTAAATCTTTCAAAGGCAAAATTTGTGGGTCCTTGGAAAATGATTTTTAAAAGCCCCAGGGCAAAGGTATATTGAGAATTTTAAGAAATTTTGGACCTTTGGGCCTTGGTGGTTAATTCAAAGTCAAAGTCAAAATTTTGGGATAATTAACTCAAAAATAATATTTTTGAGTTAATTAAAATTGAATTAAATAATAAATTCGTTTTTTCCCCAAATTTATAATTTCAACGCTCTTGATTAAAAGATGATTAAATCTTTTGGACGGTTGAGATTATTTTGACAAAAATCATCCAAACTAGCTGTTGGAGATTTTGTCCTATAAATTTAGAAGCCTTTGTCAGTCTTGAGTCATCCGATCTCAGGATCGTGCACTTGTTCTTAGAAGCTCTTGTAAATTTTTTAGTAATAAAGCATAAAGACTTAGGCTTACAAATTTTGATGTTCCTTCTCGGATCTATGTGGTGAATTGTCTCTGAACTCTGCTACTTTGTTTGGAATTTTTATGGTTGATGGCCTTCATGGATTAATCTGCATACAGGTATCTTGTGCAGTTTTCTGGATTCATAAAATGACATTTTGATTTTTCTAAAGGATCTTGTGTTATTTTCTTAAATCTCTATCGATCTAAGATTCAGATTTAAGTGTGCAGCAGAAAAATTTTTTTAAGATTGAGTGTCTGGGGAAGTCTTCAGTTGGACCAGCCGACTCTCATATAACATAAATCTGAAAAGCTCATTATTTGTTAAACTCCAAATCTATCTTACGAAAGTGGTGGTTTTGCAGGGTTTTCTAAGGCTTGTGCCTCTCCCTAAATTTTAAATTCCTAAAAAAATTGTGCTAAAATGGATTCAAATCTAGCCATGAGGGTCTCAGATCTGTAAATTGGTTTGTAAATTTGTAAATTTTAGGGCTGTAAGAGTTTAATCATTTTCTTGGTGTGTATATCTTCAGGATCTCACTGGTTTCTTGCAAGTTGTGGGTTTAAATCAGAAATTTTTTTAAGATCTGAGGCAAATCCAGCCTCCAAAGGCCAAATCTGGCCTCAAATTCCTACTGTGGATAAAATCCGAGTGATATTCGATTTAAGGAAGATCAAAATCTGGGTTTAACAGAAAAAAAAATTTAGTTTGCTGGACGTTTTAGATGTGTATGGGTTTATCTCTGCCTCTGTCTGCTGTGTTAAACCCAAAGTAACAAAAATCGCGATCGGGATAAAATCGCCGAGGGGAAAAAATCGGAAAAAATCGTAAAAATCGGGAAAAAATCGGCACATACAAAAATATTCATTTTTTTCAATTTTTTTAATATCTAAAGCATCTACAGCATAAAATAAATGCATTGACACATAAATATGAAAAAAAACTAATATATAAGATGTGTAATATCATGTCTAGTGCTACATCACACATAATAGTGAATCATGTCCTGAATACTAAGTCCTGAGTCTCAACTCAACCTCAAAATATCAACAAAAAATATAATAATATATCTCATATCATGAGTCATAATGTTATATACAAAGGAATGCACCAAATAACCTATACTACTGATTTCCTCTGCCCCTCTTGCGAGAAAATGTAACAGCTTTCCCTCTAGACGAAGAAGTTGGCGGGGCTAGCAATGGACTCTGTTGTGCTCCAGATCCTGAAGCACTAGGAGTTAAAGGAGGTAGACCACATCCTCTACAAGTAGCAGGGGTAGGTGGTGTCACCTCCTCCTCCTATTGTTGCTCCTCCTCCTCCTCCTCATGAAACTCATCATTGATTCATCGCTACTAGAAATGGGATCATCAACAAGAGATACATAAACATCATCTAGCTCAAAGTCTTCATACTTGGATTGCTCAACCTTAAAATGCGGTAGAAAAAGATTAACATGCCTAACCAGTTGTTTTCCTTTGAGTGAAGGGTACATTCTTGTTAAGGCCACAGTAAGGGAGTTCAACAATCAATACCACCAACATCAACAAAGTTCAACAATCAATGCCACCAACATCAAGGTTCTTAAAGGACTTCATACTCTTGATCAAATGCCAATCTCATACCCATACACATAATAGAATCAAATGGAAACAATGCAAATCCCCAAACCATGAAACCCTGAAAACCATTAAGTCTGCTGAATTTTGAGTGAAATCTAAAATTCTAGTTTCTCCATATGAAATCCAATGAGGTCGAAACCACTCTTAAACATCTTGAGTCATTTCATGGTAATGTTAAAAATTTAAGTAAAAGGATGAAAATGAAAAATAAAGGAAATATCACTTTTACTTTAAGAATTTAACATTACCATGAACTGCCAACAGGGTGTGTCAGGAAAATGAGAGGGCTGCAAAAATGACAAAAAAAAAAAATCGATTTTTGAACTTATAGGGTTTCTGTTGAATGTGCCCACGATTTTTACCTAAATAATCGCGATTTTTTCGTAAAAATCGCGATTTTATCGCGATGACGATTTTTTCAAAAAATCGTTCAAAAAATCGGCCGCTTGAAAAACTCGCGAAAAAATCGCGATAACATCGCGATTTTTGTTACTTTGGTTAAACCTTATCTAGGCTTTCCCTTTGCCCTTCGACCTGCATTAAACTTTCACCTTCATCGAACCTTCACGCCTTCCTTTTTCTGCCCTGTTCGAGCCTCATTTTCTATGATCCTTTCCTCACGCAGACGTTTCTGCTGTCGAGTTCGACCCTTCGTCTTCATTCTTGCCTTCACGTCCTGCGTTAGCCCTCCTCATGCCTTCCTCTATGCATTGACCCTTACCTCTGCCCCGCCGTCCAAATTCCTAAACCCGTCTGCTATCGTCCCTTCGCCCTTGCCATCTACGTCGACCATTTCCTCACGTATCCCTCTGTCAACGCCTCTCCAACAGACCACCGTCGACCTCCCTTACTTATCCGCCTGCCGTCCTCATTGTCGTGCCTCTTCACACCGTCGTGCGATCCTCCCGTCCATCGACCTGCAACGCAAACACACAAAACAAAACAAAAAACGCACGCTTAGAAATTTTTAAACCTTATGTATATTAATGTATATTTAAATCGGATTCGTGTTATTTGATGCATTCGTTCATTTTTAATCCGATAATGTTAGTTTTGGTTAGCGTTTAGTTTAGAAAGTTCGATTTTGTTGGATTAAGTTTTAGTTAGGGTGTATTTTTTTATTTAGTTTAGGTTTGAGTTTTATTTAGTTCGACTTTTAGTTTAGTTAATAGCGTTAGATTTGTAGTTTAGATGTTAGATTACATTAGTTTATGTTAGTTAGGATTTAAATGGGTTTCATTTTTTTAAATTGTTTTGGTTTTGATTTAGTTTAGGAGTTTAAATTTGATTTTAGTAGATTCTATTTTTTAGTTTAGATTTTAAATTTGTTTTTAAGGCTTAGTTTTAATTTTTTGTTTTAGTTTAGTTTTAAGTTTTAACTTAGTTTCAATTTAGTTTAATTTAGAATTAGTTTTGTTTAATCTGTCTTAGGTTTAGGTTTTAATTTAGATCTTGATTTAGATTTAGAAAATAAAAAATAAAAAAATAAAAACATAAAATATAAAATTTCAAAATTCTAAAAAATTTCAAGTCTTATAGTCAAACAAGCCTAAACTTTTCTATCTAAAGTTTGACTGTGGAACATTTTAGTTTTCGAACAGGGTTATATTGGAAATATCATAATTTCGGAAATTTTTTTAAGCATCTGGCACTTATCTCAATGGTCGTTTCATGATAAGCTTTGTTGATTGGCTCAAGCATCTTAATGAATGATCGTGGCACTTTCTATTGAATATCATTATGGTCATTTAGCAGCAGTTATACATCCAATACTTATCTTTAATTTGATAACGGGATCTTGTTTGACTCCATAAGGCACTGGTTTTAGCATAATCAATCCATGAAATCTCGTTAATTTTATCAAGTATTTGGTGTTTTAGCTGTGTCTCCTAGATTTTTCTTCTTCATTTATAATAGGGTCTACCTCCCTTAGCTTGCAAGGAGACAGCTTAGATAGAGAGATTGGGGATCAGGGTGACAGCCCCCGATCTGAGCCGTTGTCGCAGTGCCTAGACAATCTGTGCGACAACACTACCCAAAGGTGGTGGGTAGCAGATCCCTTTCTTGAGAAAGTCCACATCCATTTTTAATTATTTTTCCACTTGGAGAGAATTTTTATATTCTCTTTTTTTTTTTGGGCTAATTCCCAACTAATTATTTGCCATTTTTTGCCAAAAATTAGAAAACATGACTCTAAAGGGGTATAGACATATTTTTGCACCCTCATAGTGTGTCTAAATAGAATGTAGAGGTGTTGAGGTGTAATTTTGAGTACTCATATACCCTACAACTTCTATAGAAAATAATTTTTACATTTTACATCAAATATTACATAAAAATATCGTTTAACGTGGGAATTTTGACAGTTAAAAACTGACCCATAGACATAACCAAATTCTACAAAACTTTTGACATGATCTAGTATGGTATTTTACATCGACTCTATACACTAGGACTCACCTAAAATTTTACCATCAAGCCTCACTCTAACTTTGGGGTATCAATGTGAGAAAAACTTAACCAATTATTTAGTGTTCAGAAACACTAAGTGAAAACTCTAGCAAAAATCTTAAGCTACCTAGATGTGTTACATGGCTTTATATTCATCATGTTATAATCATTTTTACATCATCCCCGCAGGGCTGCAGAATTTGGATTACAATTGATGACCATAATTTACATGATGATGATGAATTTCTGAAAATTCTAACTTTCTAATCATGATGGAATGCTTTGAAATGTACCCTGGAATGGAATCTTTGACACTTTATGTGGTTGACATTTGAGTGGTCAACAGGTTCTATCATGGTTTTTATGATACAGCATTTATTTTACCCCTTAATATGAGCCTTTTTCTCGCTCATTGGGGTTGAGACATGCAAGAGTTCCTTATGATGAGATGGGGCATCAAGTGCTCATGAAGTGGGTGATCGCTAATGATGAGGGTAGAGCTCATGCTAGGATTTTGCCTATGCATTAATTATGTCTCAGCCATCTTTTGCGTTTTAACTTCTTTTTTGCTTTTGTTGTGGCCATCTTATGCTTTTATCATTCTTGTAGGTGCATCAACCTCTAGGGCAAGGTTTTTTGGCCCTAACCAAGGATGTGGATGTATGAGTGTTAAATCCCAATGAACCAATGACAATTGACCCGATGGATGTGGTATCAAGGGAAATATGAAAAAGTTTAAATATGGACTGATTATGGACACGCTAGTTAAATCCAAGTTTCCCAAATAGTGCCCCTCCTAAAACCCTAATGCCTTAAAGGAAGTCTCTATAGACTACGGCTAAAGACTAACCGCCTATTGAATTCCCTTGAAATTCTACTAGCCACTTGAATGAACAATTTGAAACTATTTCTCTTTTCACCAAGACACATAATTTCTCAACAATAGAAGTAGCAGAATTAAAAACAGAGATAAGGACACAATTACACAAGAAACACAATTTTTTTTCTAAGGAACCCAACTGGGAAAACCCTCTGCTTGTTGTAGAATTTTATTGACAATAGTGTTATTGATCTCTTTACAAAGCAAATTATTTCCACTAAAAACACAATTGTTCTCTCTGTTAGTACTTAGTTGAAAATCTCCCTGCAAGAACTCGACCCGTCACCTAGCTCTGTTATTTCCTTGCGCAACCTTTGCTGTTACCTCGTTGGAAATCTCCTATTTCCTAGCGCTGAGCAGACCCATACTATTTAGGAATTTCTCCTAATTCCTAGTGCACTTTCACAAGGAAATTCTTTGTCTCAAAACTACGTATAGGGTGCTCCTAGATACCTGTTCCACAACAGGCTCTCCTCACATACACAACATGTGCATGCAAGAATGATCTAAGTTGTGCCTTTGTCCTCCTTTTATGCTATTTGATCCTGTTATATCTAGCAAGTTCGTATTTTTAGAACTCGCATTTGTGATTGATTTGTTAAATGAGTCAAACCAACTCTTCTAACTTGTCCTGCCTCAACTGGAAACTGAAGCCCACTAACTCGTGTTGAGAAATCTAGGGCATCATTAGTTAGGAGATTTATGTTCTTGATAATATCTTGTGATATACTTTATGCTTCTTGATTATGATCTTTTCTTCGATGTGTTATTATTATGTTCTTTTCATCAAGTCAATTAACAAATACACAATAGAAGACAAGAGACACAGTATGTAGGCTTGTAAGCCAGGGCCAAAACCTCTCACTCTTTGAGAGGAAAACCCGATCAGAAATTCTTCGTATAGATCTTCAATTGATGATACCAAGACCATGACAAAGACCCTTGACACAAGTATCCTCCCAAGAACCTTGTCACTAGCCTTTTCTGCTCTTCTCGGCTTCTCTTCATTCCTTCCTTTTTTTGCACTACATTGCACTACGCTTTTCGGCTCGACCTAGAGAATCTCGGTCTCTATACTTCATCAACCCTAGACAAGTGCTCCTTCTCAGCTTCCTTTAGTCTACTCCTCGGCTTCCTTTAGTCTTCTCCTCGGCTTCCTTTTTTCTCAGCCCTTTATGAGTGACCTTATGCCCAAAACGAATTCTCTTGAAGTAATAGGCCCTAATTCGGACCTTGGCCTTTCTAAATTATACAAGAGAGTGATCGAAGACCGAACCAAGTAACCTTTCTACCTCATTGATTAGCCTTCTTCTTTCGCACTTCCTGTAATCCTGCACTTCGCACTTATGAAAAATCTTGACCGAACTGGATGGCACTAAATGAGGTCGGGTTGTGAAAGTTTCAAAACAGAAACCCTACTGCAGTATCTAGATCTACTTCACCTACTTGTTAACATTAACAAGTTATTTTACTGAAGTCTTCAGAAAAACATTCAAGCAGACACTAACTGCAACCTACACATCTACAGATCATTTATTGAACAATACACACATGTGACAAAATTACACACGATTTTTTGGACAAATGTCCCCAGAAAAACCCAATGCGGGAAAACTGGTGCAGGAGCTCTAGAGGGTTGGTTCGAAACACAACAACAATTTTTTGTCAAATGTGATGACAACCGAAAGATATTTGAAAAATTACTATGATCACAAAAGCATGAATTCAAACAGGGTTTTTATTATTATGCAAAATCTGAATACAACATTATGGGCACCAGGCATGGTTGGCCCTACAGAGAAATTACACAGTAGTTTGTACCTTTAACTCGAAGACAGAAGATATGGTTGTATCACACCCTCAAACAGAATTTACAGATCACGAGCCCCTTTTGGCCCACTGGAACCCTCAGCGTTGCCTCTGCAGCCTCTGCGTCAGCCCTCACTAGCCAGCATCCCCACTACGTCACCCTGACTGGTGTTGCACTACCTCGACTGGGACTGCGTCACCCTAGCTGATGCTGCGCTACCCCTACATTTCGCTGGCTAGGTCTGCGCAGTTTCTGTGTGGTGTTGTCTGAACTGCGTCCTTCAGGCTGGCTTTGCATTGACTAGTACTCATTGCCCCTCTGCCATGTTTTATCCTCGGCCTTGGATCAGATCATCCCTTGTCTATCTCTGCCCCTCACTACACTGCAAACTCGCTTCGAATTTCTCAGCAAACCCCACCCCAAAAATTCGACTTAGCTTTAGTGCTCTGCCAATGTGTGTGTCTCCAACTAACCCCAAGCCCTTCCATTATACTTTTCTCGTTGGAAAACCAAGGGTCGTGGTCTAATCTCTAATCGACGGCTCAGATTAAAAGACTGCTTGATCCACGTCACTTAGAACATTTCATCACGTGTTTAATTAATTCACTTTAATTTTTCTAATTCCCTAAGTTAGACTTAGGGTCCTCATTAAAAAAAATAATTATTTGAATATCTCATACACTAGACAAAATTTCTCCAAACGCTTTCTGGGTTTTGGAGGTCTCATGTGTCTTAGCCCCTCCACAAAATCTTAGGGCTAGAGCACACCCGATGATACCCGATCATGTATGATTTATGATTGCACATAACATTTCTTAAACGTCTTTCACCCAAGGTCTTGCTAGGCCTTCCTCCCTTTATCGTTTCCCTATTTTTTCTCTTCTAGCCCTAGTGTTGGGGTTTTCCTAGCCTTGTAGCCTTGCCCTAGCCCTATATTAAGTGATCTCTGATTTTTGTATTGTTTTGGTGGACTAACATTCTGTGTTGCAGTGATTTTCTTACTAACATTGCGGTTGCAGGAAGTGGAAGTCATCTCCAAGTCTTCTAGCCGTCATCTAGGCCCTTATGCCTCTTGGTTTAAGTTACAGAAACCCTACTGCAAAAATCTGGTTTAGTTCTCGTACTTGTGTTTTTACATTAACAAGTTACTTCCAGAAATATTCAAAAAACAATGAAGTAAACACACTACATCCTACACATACATACAGATCAAGTACTGAAGAAATAAACACATTCGACAAAGGACACAAGATTTTTCGGAAAAATGTCCATGGAAAAACCTAATGCGAGAAAACCGGTGCAGCAACTCTCGAGGGTTTTATTATTATGCAGAATTCTAAATACAAACCAGGGCACCAGAAAAGGTTTGCCCAACAGAGAAAATCCCAACAGAAGTACCTATATCTCTAGAGACAGATAATATGGTTGATTCAGCTAAGGATGAAGAACCCCACAAGTGCCTACGCAATCACTGCGTCACCCTTCAGTGTGGCTGCGTCACCCCTTCTAGATCTGCTAAAAACGAGCCTTATCTGGCCCACTAAAACCCCAGCACTGCCTCTTCCGGCTCTACGTCAGCCCCTCTTGGCCTACGTCACCCCTCTGTGACTGCGTCAACCTCTGCGATGGCTCTATGTGAGCCTGGCTGGGTCTGTGTCACCCCTGTTGGGCCTACGCTGCCTCTATGTCACCACTCCTAGACTATGCTGCCTCTCTGGTACAGATCTGCCTCTATGCAATTGTATTCTCGACCTTGGATTCATAAATCCCACTACCAAATTGCCCCTCGCTGCACTGCAAAATTTTCAGCAAACCATGCCCCAGAATTTTGACTTAGCTCAAGTGCTATCGCTTTGGGTGTATTCTCCAACTGACCCCAAGCCTTCCTTTAATACTATTCTCGTTGAACATTCAACAGTCGTGATTTAATCTCCAATCGACGGCTAAAATTAGAAAAGACTTGATCCTCATCATAGAGAACATTATCACCCACATGTTTACATTAATTCACTTTAATTATTTAAAGTCCCTAAGTTAGACTTAGGGTCTCCATTAAAATAATTAATTATTTGAATAACTTAAGTTCTTGGTGGAATTTCTCCAAACGATTTCTAGGTCTTGGAGATCTCATGTGTTCTAGCCCCTCCACAAAGTTTCAGAGCTAGAGCACATCCAATGCTACCCAAAAATCAACACTCCCTCTTAGCAAGGAAAGTGCTCTAGCAACACTTCACTCCAGAAGCATTACTCTAATCCAAAGCATTGGTCCCCTGCGTTGTTGATGCTTGGCCTGCTGCCCTTCACCCACTGCGTTGTTGCCTTCTGTATTGTTTCCCGTGACACTTCCACTGTCACTGCCTCATCATTACTGCAACTCCCTCTCAAGTGCTGCATCATGCTACCCATAGCACTGCCACTGCTAACTGCTGCACTGCAACTCAGTTGCTGAGAGTTAAGCAACTGAAGTACATAACCCAAAATCCTGACAAACAAGTCAGTCTGGCTGCATCTCGATACTGAAACACCCTCTACTGCTACTATGCGTTGACCCTCTGAAGCTCTGCAATGTCTGATGCTCTGCGATGTTTGATGCTCTGCCTCTACATTGTTGAAATCCCATCAGCCTCTGCGTTGTTGCTTCCACGTTGTTGTTGCCTCTCCTCTGCACTGCGCCAGTCTTCAGTGTCCTAGCACTGCCTCTGTGCCTCCATAATCCTTTGCACTAACTGACTCCACTCATCCTGCTACTGTCATTAAGGGCTCCTGTAGCTCGTATGTGATCCAAGAGTTTGGGTACCTCAAGAATCCTGCCTTATCACCACCTGTAGCTCAATCTACAAATCTATGTCGCCCACCTCTTCTTTCGAGGCACATGATCACTCATAGCCACATCGTCATCACTACCATCATCCCCTTTGGCTGCAACAGCCTTAGAATCAATATCTTCCTTGCCCTTCTTCTTCAATGGACAAGTTGTGGCGAAATGTCCCAACTTACCGCATCTGAAGCACCGGACATTTGAAAGGTCTTTCTTCTTCTTCCCTCATTGTTATTAGTGTCCCTTAGATTCGAGAGTCGCATCTCCCTCCTCCTCCTTCTTTGTTTTGAGTCCTCCGCTGCTGTTGCCCATCTTGGTCATTTTCCTGATCTCTTCTTGTTGAAGAGTTGCCCACATGTTTTCCCAATTTGGGAGATCTTCTCCGCCCAAGATGCCTTAAGCAAAGTTCTCCCACTCTTCAGAAACTGCATTTAGGGTCGTTCTTACCATCGAACCTTCGTCAGGAGTAGCCCCCATGGCAACCAGCTGATCACGGATTTCCTGCAACCTTGTGAGGAAGGGGTCGATTTCCTCACCCTTCAGCATCCTAAATAGTCGAAGTTGATTTTCCAGAAGCATTCTCCTCTAGACAGAAGTTCCTTGATACAATGTGGTCAAAGTCGTCCACATCTCATTCGTTGTTTTCTTCTCAGCAATGTGTGGGACCACATGATCCCTAACCTTGTCCATAATCAAGCGCTTTGCCCTTGCTTGCGCTTCCTCGTACTTCTTCAACGGATCAGCATCAACAAGGATAGCCAAAACCTTCTCGGCATGATCTTTAATACGATATTCGTCAAGGACTAACAAGATTCTGGCCTTCCAGATGATGAAGTTAGATGCTCCATCTAACCTATCCTGATTCCTCAATCCATGAGAGGCTATCTCTCCTCAAAAAATGTCGAAACGGATACTCTTATCCCTTCTTCAGTTGCTCCTCTCAGCAAGAGACTCGGATTTGGGTTTCTTGGTGCTAGAAACCCTCCAGAGAATACGCTCCCTCTGACAAGTGATTTCCCTCCCGAAAATCCTCCACCAATTGTTGTCAAATCAACCCTCTCCAATCACTCTGTTGATCAGATCTCTAACTTGTTGGTGAGAAAGTCTACTGAGGGATTTTTTCCCCTTACTTTGTCAACCCCATTAGACATTGTTCTGCACCAGCAAATACAATGCCCCACCAGTAACTTCCAAAGTCACAAACAGCACTTCCAACCATGGCAACTAGCTCTGCGTCCCCTTCTCTCGGACTGCATCATCTTTCTGGGCCTACGTCAACTCTGCATGAGCTAGACACAGTGTGCGTCACCTACTATTGGACTGCATCAGCCGTCTAGGCCTACGTGAGCCTCTGCATCAGCTCTGCGTGAGCTAGACTGGCTCTGCATCACCCCTCCTTGGCTTGCGTTATCCCTCTGGTGTTGCGCTACCTCTTCCTGGATCTATGTTGTCACAGCCGCCTCCTGCAGCAAAAACTTCGTCTCTTTGCTAATGGTCTTCAGCTCTTCCTGATCTGCAACAGCTCTGATACCATGTGAAAATTTCTGAATCTAAGTTACAAAAACCCTACTGCGGAAATCTGATTTACTTCTCCTACTTGTGTTTTTGCATTAACACATTGCAGCCTACACATACATACAGATCAAGTACTGAAGAAATAAACACATTCGAAAAAGCACACATAAGATTTTTCGGACAAATGTCCCCGGAAAAACCCAATGTGAGAAAACCAATGCAACAGCTCTTGAGGGTTTCATTATTATGCAGAATTCCGAATATAATCTAGGGCACCAGACATGGTTTTCCCAACAGAAGTACCTCTATCTCCGAAGACAGATAACATGGTTGATTCAGCTGAGGATGAAGAACCCCACAGGTGCCTACGCAGTCACTGCGTCACCCTTCAATGTGGTTGCGTCACCCCTTCTGGATCTATTGAAAACGAGCCCTATTTGGCCCATTGAAACCCCAATGCTGCATCTTCTGGCTCTGCGTCAGCCCCTCTTGGCCCATGTCACCCCTCTGTGACTGCGTCAGCCTCATCGCTGACTCTACGTGAACCTGGTTGGGTCTGCATCACCCCTGTTGGTACTACGTTGCCTCTGCGTCACCCCTCCTGGACTATGTTGCTTCTCTGGTACGGATTTGCCTCTCTGCAATTGTATTCTCGGCCTCGGATTCATAAATCCCACTGTCGAACTGCCCCTCGCTGCACTGCAAGCTTCACTCGAAAATTCTCACCAAATCGCACCCCAGAATTTCGACTTCGCTCAAGTGCTACCGCTCTGTGTGTATTCTCCAACTGACCCCAAGCATTCCTTTAATACTTTTCTCGTTGAACATTCAACAGCCGTGATCTAATCTCCAATCGACAGCTAAGATTAGAAAAGACTTGATCCTCGTCATTTAGAACTTTCTCACTCACATGTTTAAATTAACTCACTTTAATTATTTAATTTCCCTAAGTTAAACTTTGGGTCTCCATTAAAATAATTAATTATTTGAAGAACTTAAGTTCTGGGTGGAATTTCTCCAAACGATTTCTGGGTCTTAGAGTTCTCGTGTGTTCTAGCTGTGAAAAATCCTAAATCTGGATTCCCACTGCAACAAATCTAAATTATTTCTCCTATTATTCTGATTATTATTTCATTACATTGAAATACCAAAGTAAGTACTGAAGCAGTCTAAACAAATAATGTTGCGAAATAAATCTAAGTGCTAAAACAAACTGAACAAAATGCAATGAAAAACAACCACATTTGACACAGTTATTTTGGACTAAGTCCCCGGAAAAACCCAACTCGAGAAAACCAGTGCAGCAGATCTGAGGGTATTATATTATTAAGCAGCAGAATCTTGAGTACAACTAGGGTGCCAATATCCGGCAAACCCTTCAGAGAAATCTAGACAGCAAGTGAAACTGTGAGGTATACCTCACTCTGCAATTCCCCGACTGATCTGAACAGCGCTGGTGAAGCCCCTCTTTGCTCTGCGTGATGCTTACGCTAACACTGCGTAAGCCTGCGTGGGCATACTCTAGGACTGCGTCACCTCTACTCAACAACTAATCTAGGCTGATCTGGAACTAGATTTTTGGCCCTCCTGGCTCAGAAACCCCAACTCCCAACTATCTCCGGAGTGAATCAAAGAGGCACTGCGTCACTTCTGCGTGGGTTCCTTCAAAAACTGCGTCACCCCTTCAAAATTCTATGTTGTCTCTCTCTGCATCGCTGCTATCTCTCTCTGAAATGCACTCCTGGTCTTCTTGAGCAATTTATGCTTCTGCCCCTCTCTAACACTGATCACTGAATCAACATCACTTAGGAAACTCTGCCCTAGTGATTTGATTCTTGATCAAGAGCCGTGTCTCTTTCTCACAACTCGAAAATGCCAAATGCTCAAATGCACTCAAATGTCAATGTGATTTCCATAGGCCCCTCACCCTCCTTATATTCTTCCATTGACCCTTCAACAGCCAAGATTAAAACATAATCAAGGGCTAGGATTAACTTGGAGGTGATCCATGACTTTATCTAGAAGATTCACACTTAATTTAATTAATACCCTTTAATTAATCAGTGTCCCTAAGTATAGACTTAGGAAAACATTAATTGATTTAATTAAATAATCTCTAAGTGGAATTTTCCAAAACCATTTCTGAGTTTTATGGATTACATGTGTCTTAGCCTATATACAAAGTTACAAGGCTAGAACACATCCAATGCTATCATAAATCAACACTAGCCCCTCCACAAAGTTTCGGAGCTAGAGCACATCTGATGCTACCCAAAAATCAACACTCTATCGCTCATTGTCTTCTTTGATTTGCTACAGCCTTCTATTCAGTCCCATAACATTAATAAAAAACATTAAAAGCGACCAAAGATCATTAAACAATCACTTCATTTCATTAACTAATCATTGGAGCTCAATTGGCAGTAATTGTTTGGCATCTTGTTGGCTTTTTGGAGGACTGAATCACTGATTCTATGAGTTTATATAGGTTTGATATATGCTCTTTTAAGGTCTGATCTGAATGTTAAAAGTCTGATCGATAGCTTATAAGTCGTCATAAAACCAATTGGCAGTCATTGGAAGGTCTCTTGCTTTGATTTTCTAGCTAATTCTTGATATCTTGCATCATTTTCACAGGGATGATATAATAATTTCAGAGTCTGATATAAATTTACAGACATTTGAATACAAGGTTGCAGAAGTAATCAATTGCATTAAAGGCTCTAAAAGTAACTAAGGAACAAATCTAATTCATGAGCATTCATTGTTGAAATGATTTAGGCTTAGAATTTAGTCAAAGGTTCATTATTGTCTTGTCATTTTTTTGCATTAGCATTTTGCATTCATATTGGCATTCTTGCTTTAAGAACATAATTTGGCATTTTGTGGATTAATGCTCTATTTCTCTCATTGATAGCTAGCATCATTGTGACATTAGTTCTAAGGAATATCTCTACATGTCATTCCTATCTCTTTGCTAAGGAATTGGATAATTGGATAACTGGTCACTTTGTTGATAAGCGCAACTAAGATTGTGTATTGCAAGGGAGCTTCATATCTAAGTTAACATTCTTACTAATCAAGTCAATTGATAATCTTAATCCTAATAAGAGTATTCTTGTGGTAATCCTGGTGTTTCTTAGCCTCTTTGACAACTGTAGAGACTAGAACACCATCCGATGCTACAAAAACTAACATCTGGTCTCTGGCAACCATATCAACTACGATAATATACCAAACTTAGACTTTTCAAGAACTTTGGCACAAAAGAATTTCATCATTGTGTCCACAAGACGCATGAAGCATGTAACTTTCCCAATAGTTGAAAGAAAATTACAACTTTTTCTTGAATTATATATATATAAAGCAGTCATGAGCCAGACATGAGATCACCGCCCCCCCCCCAAGTTTGGGGATGTCACGAGTCCAACTCCCTTGATCCCCTCAAGATTAGGCTCCATAAGCAGGGCTGACAGTTTACCCTATTTACCATCCAACAATCATGGTAAATACTAGGAGTGTTTTCTGCAAAGCATGTTCCAAGCACCCATCATTTGGTTAAAACTTTAAACAAAGTTGAGCTAAACTATGATAAAAAATCAATGCAGAGGGATGCTTGGGTCATAAGGGTAGCTTGCAAATACTCCATAGTTATATTAATTTTTTTACCGTTGATGCATTGAAATCAATGTTATGCTAGACAACTATGCCAAATTAAACCTGGGACAAACTTATAAATTAGCCCTAAATCTTAAAATACCTTGAACAGAATGGGTACAAAGAAATGACAGGGTCAATATATACTGGCAAACCTGTGTAAAGGTATCACCCTGATCTTCATCATCATCTTGGAACAAGTTATTTGAATCCCAATCCATAGGTTAAGCTTGAGCCTCCAACTGAAGGAAACCTGTATACAAGCAACACTTTGTCAGCTTGTCTAGGTTGATGTCAAAGCACTCAATATCTAGTAAAATGTTGTGGACACAATGCATCAGTTTGAAAAATTGTCTTTAGAAGCTTAAAAATTCATTAAAGCTTCAGAACAAAATAAAAGCAGTCGTGCTATAACAAAGTAGTTCATTCACTTGAGGCTCAATTTACTCGAGAATTACCTCAATTTCCTTCAGATGCACGCAGAAAACTAAAACTGAGCAGATAACATTGAACAATATAGAATATGAATAAATCATCCATTACACAATGATGTGTTAATTTTCCAGTGATCTATGCTTGACATGATCTTCTTCAATCGGCAATCAATTTCCAATATAATTCAATTTTCCAGTAACAATAAGCAATTGTAGATAGAACTGTAAACCAAATACACAATAGAAGACAGCCAAGAACAATACAGACAGTAATTTTGGTCAAAAACCATGGAAAAACCCTTTCCAAATTCTTCTTCAATTATATTGTCATCAAATGTTCAGCAGAGAGATGCAATGTCCAAGTACATCAATGATGAGTCAAAGGTCAAAGCCTTGACTGGTCAAATTACCCAACCAATATCCAGTCAAATATAAGCAAGAAAATCAAATCTGGTCAAACTTGAATTCTGCAATTTCTGGACAAAGTCAACAGCAGTCAATGCAGCCCTAACCAGTCAACAGTCAATGGTCAAAATGGCCAGAAAAATTTGGTCAAGGCAGCAAAGAACTCAGCCTCCTCAGCTCAGTCAATCTTGGTCAAAAGAGTCAACAAATCTGGCTTCAAATCTGGTCAACGCACCAAGTCAACCTGCAGTCAAACCTGCCTCAGATCTACCGTGAATTGTGGTCAAAGTGCACAGAAAATTTCAGCCTTCTCTCTTCTGAATTTGGTCTCCAAAACAGATCCAAAATCCCAAGTGAACAACAACAATAAATGCAACCCATACAACAACATACAGTGCCCAAGCGACTCACATGTGCTGCAGGCACAACTGTAGTTTATTGAGACAACCCACATGTGCCGCGAAACAACCGTGCAAACCACATGCAGTTCGCACATGAGACAGGCAGACAGGCAAGGTGCATGGGAAATAGGTTTCCAGGTCGTACAAGTTGTACAGAACTGCTATAGTTTATATTTCTTATCTGGAAAATTTCAACTTTTGTTTTGAAATTTTTCCTCGATGGACATTTAATTTCCCAAGATGGGAAGCCCTTATATGTCGTAAAACTAATGTTAATGGATAACAGGGTTGAAGGGTATATTTTATGTGTGCATGTGTATGAGATTAGTTATTTTACTTCTGTTGTACTTTTATTTTATTTGCCTATTGTGTTTTCCATCAGTGCTTTTATCTAGTAAATTTGCAGTTAATAAATTTATAGCGAGTGATTTGCTAGGTAATAAATTGCCCATGGTTGGGGTTAGCAAAATTTAACAATCTACAACCTTATAAACGAACCTCACTCAAATATAAAGTTCCCCAGAAGTTAGCTCCCATGTTCTATGATTTCTACCAAATCATACAACACATTAGATAGGTGGCCTACAAGCTAGCTCTCCAGTTCCATTCCAAGTTTCATCTAATATTTCATGTGTCATGTCTGAAAAAGGTTGTGGAATCGAATTGCAAAGTGCAAACCAACCCACCAGAACGTCTCCATTTGGATCAAGATAGAAGCAGTAATATATGCCAAAAAGTGTTAGTTTTGTCAAAGCACAATTAGAGAAGCATTGATCCAATGAAAGATATGCAACCCAAAGATGCCACATAGGAACCGACAACAATTCTTCAGTAATTTCCTCACCTTCAGCCTTGAGGGTTGTTACGGCTGAAATTGTATGTGCATGATAAAAGCCCCAATCCACAATGCACAATTCA
Organism: Pinus albicaulis; assembly: GCA_034641835.2. Taxonomy (NCBI): domain Eukaryota; kingdom Viridiplantae; phylum Streptophyta; class Pinopsida; order Pinales; family Pinaceae; genus Pinus; species Pinus albicaulis. The sequence continues at coordinate 653,241,076 of CM076578.1, forward strand.
TTGGGAAGCTTTAGAAAGGTCACCCACTATCACCTCAACAACCTATCCTCTCACTTTAAGTTGGCTCTTCTCTGACCTAAGGGGGACTTCCCTACTAGGATCACTAAGGCTTAATTAAATGAGCAGATGGAGATATTAATAGTAGGCTCAGTGAAATGGTTTTCTGGAGATGTTTTTAAGGGTTTTTGAAATAAGTGATGGAAGCATATGAAGATTAATGCCAATATCCTATAGGGCTATGGAATCAAGAGGAATCAAATGGCAGATTGAGATCAAAAAGAAAGCCTCCTAGGTCGGTTATCCAGTGCTTATGAATTAGGGAAAAAAATTTAAAAGGTTAGAACCTCGTAAGCTAAATTAACCCTTGGCTAATCAAGGAAAATCATGAAATCATGGCTCCACTAGAAGAGATCCCTCCAAGGGGAAAGCCTTTAACCACAAGATTGACAATGGCATGAGTAGAATCAAAACCATTGCTAAGGAACTTGAAAGTATGACCTAACAAGGAGAAGCCAAAACATACCCCAAGCCAACAAAGGAGAGTAGGTCAAAACAACCTCTATACATCCTCCTTCCAAGTGACAAAGTTGCCCTTCAAATGGATTGGTCTTAGTAGCCTTGTGCTAGTCTTGAGTAATCACGATGATGCCTTCAATGATCTAGAAGAAATAACCAAGAAAGAACAACCTCTAAATTGAAAACATTCACCGTATAGATAAGCCCTTAACACCAAAAAAGCTCCAATAAAGATATTTCTATTAAGATCCAAGGAGAGGAGTGCCTCACAATACAACCATGAGTACAAATGAGGAAGCTCTCCTCTATTTATAGAGTGAGATCTAACTTCCTTTACAATAAAATATCATTATTTGATTTAATTCCTTAGATCTATCTTAAGCAAACTAAATCTTGTTAACTTCTAAAATCAAGTAAACTAACATGTCATTAGAATTAAAGTTGTCAAGTCATGGGTACAATGAAAGAAAGTCATATGAAATTTTCAGATCTGAAAATTATTACTGCAGTGATTGACTTATTTCGCCTACTTATTAGATAAGTTATTTACATATGCTTTAGTAAATATTGAAATAAACACAGGTGCAGTACTTCAATCTAATCAAAAGCAGAAGCACAGAAATAACACATATAGCACAATAGAAACAACCACATGAACACTGTTATTTTTGGACAATTGTCCCCAGAAAAACCCAATGTGGGAAAACCGGTGCAGCAGATGAGGGTTTGTATTTATCTTCAGCAATGAAAAGATCTTTTACAGAAGTCTTGGTGAGCAAAATAAAATAGCATACACCTGGTATCAATTTTCTGGACACTCCGGAAGTATTCCCGACACACGAGATGTCCCCCTACACCCTCTACGTCATTTTGCGTAGCCTCTCTGCGCAGTCCCTCCCTGGACTGTGTAATTCTGCGTGGAGGGCTTGATGCTGTTGCTCAACACTGCCTTCCCTTCACCCTTCTGCCTTCTGCCGCTCTTGCTGACTTCTCACTCCTCCTATCTCTACGATCCTACCTCTACAAACTCACCCACTGAAATCGAATTCTCTTACTTCAGAATCGATTTCCTTTGGGTACTGAGTATGTGCCCGGCTTGATTTCCAAATGACCCTCAAGCCTCTTCTTATAGTCTTCTCGTTGATGAATCAATGGCCAATATTATATCTTTAATCAATGGTTCAGATTAAAAGATGACTTGATCTTCATTTTCTAGAAGATTCACACTCTGCTTTATTAATACCCTTTAATTATTTAATTTCCCTAAGTTTAGACTTAGGGTCCACATCAAAATAATTAATTATTTTAATAAAGCAAGATCTGAGTGAAATTTCCACAAACGATTTCTGGGTTCTCTAGGTAACTGTTGTCCAAGCCTCTCCAACAAATTTGAGACTTGGAACACATCCTGATGCAATAAAATCAACACTCCCTCTTAGCGAGGAAAGTGTTCAAGCAAAGTACCAACTGTACTGCTCTGATTCTAGAACATTCGCTGCGATGTTGATGTCCTGGCTGCTGCCACTCATCTCTGCGTTGTTGCCCTTTGTATTGCTGCTTGTGACACTATCTCTGCCATTGCCTCATCCGTACTGCAACTCCCTCTGACTCTGTACACCACCTATTCCTCTAATGGAAGGGGTTCTCAACCATCTCCATCTTCTCTCTGAAGTAAGTGAACTTAATCTTACTCAGAGCCTTGGTGAGGATATCTGCCACCTGTTCCCCTGTAGTAGTGTACCTCAACTGCACGACTCCCCTGTTGGACATAGTCCCTGATGAAGTGGCACCGAATGTCAATGTGTTTCGACAGGTCATGAAACACAAGATTCTCAGAGAGCTTGATGCAACTCTGATTATCACACATAATCCCGGTCGGTTCCATCCTCTTATTGAGTAGTTTCAAGAGTAATTTACGAAGCTATATGGCCACGCACGAAGCTGTGCTTGCTGCCATATACTCTACCTTGACTGAACTTAATGCGACGAACTTCTGTTTCCTACTGCACCAAAAGGTCATTCCTGATCCGAGACTGAAACAGTACCCACTAGTACTTTTCCAATCCACTGTGTTTTCAACCCAATCTGCATTTGTAAACCCACTCAGCTAGACCTCATTGCCCTTGGTGTACTTCAATCCATACTCGATTGTCCCCTTCAGGTATTTGAGAACATGTTTGGTTGTTGCCCAGTAAGCCCTCCTTGGTTCCACCATGAACTAACTGAGGGTATTCACTGCATAACAAATGTCTGGTCTAGTATTGACCAGATACATCAATGATACGATGAGCTGCCTATACAAGGTGGGATCAGCCTCATCATCCTCCATTGTGTCTATCTTCTTCCAGTTTGTAATCATAGGCGTGGCCATGGGTCTACAGTCTTCCATCTGAAACCTCTTCAAGACCTCTGTAGTGTATCTTCCTTGCCTAAGGAAGATTTCTCCCTTCTGCTGCCAGACCTCCAAACCGAGAAAATAGTGCATATGCCCCAGATCCTTCATGTTGAATTCAGTAGCCAGATTTTCCTTGCAGTCCTTGATGAGCTTAGATGATCCAGTAAGAAACAAATCATCTACATATAATACCAAGATTAACGGCTCATCCCCTATTCTCAAGTAGTAGAGATTGGGATCTGTGTCACTCTTGACGAAACCCATCTTTTGCAAATAGCTATCAATTCGCCCATACCATGCTCTGGGGGCTTTTTTTAAACCGTACAAGGCTTTCTTAAGCCTGCAAACATAAGTCTTTTGTTCATGTGTCTCGAAGCCCTCTGGTTATTATATGTACACTTCCTCCTCTATCATCCTATTCAAGAATGTTGTCTTCACATCCATCTGGTGAATCTCCCATCCCATCTGCGTTGCTAGAGAGATGACGGATCTGATAGAAGTGTAGCGAGCTACAGGGGCGAAGGTTTCCTCATAATCGATCCCTTCTTTTTGTGCATACCCCTTAGCGACAAATATGGCCTTGAACTTCTCTATGTTGTCGTCTGCAGCATACTTCATCTTGTAAATCCACCTTGATCCTACAACTGATCTTTCATGTGGTCTAGGGACTACTTCCCAGACATCGTTTGTCATGATGGAGCTATACTCTTCCGCCATGGCATCTACCCACACCTGATGCTGAGTTGCCTCCCGAAAGCTAGAGGGTTCTCCAATCTGAGCTAACCAGGGCCTGGTATCTGTCAGGTTGCCTCCGTACCATCTTCTCGTCTCTAAGGGCTCCGACAAATTCTTCTGAATCATTCAGAATTTGTTGGATTTTTCTGCTCGGCCTTCCATTGGTGGTGGGCAGTCTTACCTGCCCTTATTCGGAGGAACTCTCCTCAAAATCCTTGTGTCGTGGAGAGGAACTCGACCCATAGTCTGTAGGTTGTTGAGGTTGTACTAGTGGATCCTCCTCAACCTGCGTATCTATAGCCATTTCCAGAGCTCTTCTGAAAGCTCTCTCCTCCATAAATTTCACATCCCGCCTTACTACGATCTTCCTATTTTCTGGAATATAGATGCGATATGCCTTCGCATTTTCACTATAGCCCACAAGATAACCCTTTTTTGCAGTCTGATCCAACTTCTTCCACTTCTCATCTGGAACATGGCAATACACCATGCTACCAAATATCCTAATTTGGCTCACCTCTGGCTTGCTGCCTTTGAACACACTTTCAAGAGTTACATTCCCCAATGCTCTATGGGGAACTCTGTTCTGCACATACATAGTTGTATTGCAGGCTTTTGCCCACAAAAATTTGGGCATATCTTGGTCATATAGCATTGCCCTTGCAGCTTCTACAATGGCTCGGTTCTTCCTCTCTACAACTCCATTCTGCTCTGGATTGTATGGAGTTGTCCATTCTCTCTTGATGCCTTTCTTTGCACATAAATTGGTGAAGTTTTTATCGATATACTCTCCACCATTATCTAATCGCAACTTCTTGATCTTCTTTCCTATTGAATTTTCTACCAGTGCCTTGAATTCTTTGAAACATTCAAAGACTTCATCTTTGGTTTTGAGAAAGTAGATCCAAGTCTTCCTAGAATGATCATCAATAAAGGTAGCAAAATCCTTTGCACCACAAAGAGCGGTTGTGGACATTGGACTGCAAATATCTGAGTGTATCAACTCCAATACGCTCTTGGCCCTGTTGCTACTTCTTGGAAATATTGCTTTAGCATACATCCCTAGTACGCGTCCCCTGCAGACTTCATCCCTCGTTGTGCTAGGTTCTAGAGCTCCTATGACAGTCTTCTTGAGAATCTTCAAGGCTCCATGATGTAAATGCCCCATCCTTTTGTGCCATAATTAATTCAGATCCCTTTTGTCTGTACTGCCAATTAGAGCCATTGGGGATTCAAGCTGGAGCTTATATAGTTTATGGCTCCTTAATCCAATTTGTGCCTTCATTTTCCAGCTAGACTGTTTGACATCAACTTTATTTCCAATAAACAATACGTCATAACCCTTGTTCTAGAGCTGAGATACTGAGAGCAAATTCATCCCCAAACCTGGTACATGCAGAACATTTGTGGCCCGAATCTTGTTGCCAGTGTCTGTCTAAAATATTATGGTACCTCTTCCAACGGGGGTACACTTGGCCTTGTTTCCCATTGTAATCTAGAAATTCATCTGCTCTTCTTGGTAGCTCAAAAAACATTCTCGAACTCCCGTCATATGAGCAAATGCTCCACTGTCAATATACCAAACACCTGGAGGTGTCGTGCTTGACACACAAGCGAAATCCTCCTCTAGTATGGATGCCAGCACAGACATGTCATGTTCCCTCTATTTTTCTAAGTGCTCTAAAGGATTGCGTGAGCCCTTCTGACTACGTGAGCCCTTCCGAATGTCGGATCCTTGGTCCATAGCAGATCCTCCCTTTCTATCTTTAGCCTTTTGCTCTGATACCATGTGAAATTTTCAATCTGAAAATTATTACTATAGTGATTGATTTATTTTGCCTACTTATTTGATAAGTTATTTACAGCTACTTCAGTAAATTTTGAAATAAACACAATTGCAGTACTTCACTCTAATCAAAAGCAGAAGAATAGAAATAACACATATAGCACAATAGAAACAACCATATGAACACAGTTATTTTTGGACAATTGTCCCTAGAAAAACCCAATGTGGGAAAACCGATGCAGCAAACGAGGGTTTGTATTTATCTTTAGCAATGAAAAGATCTTTTACAAAAGTCTTGGTGAGCAAAATAAAATAGCATACACTTGTTATGAATTTTCCGGACACTCTGGAAGTATTCCCGACACACAGGATGTCCTCTTACACCCTCTGCGTCATCCCGCATAGCTTCTCTGCATAGTCCCTCCCTGGACTGCGTAATTCTGCTTGGAGGGCTTGATGTTGCTGCTTAGCACTGCCTTCCCTTCACCCTTCTGCCTTCTGGCTTCTGCTTCTCTGCTAGCTGACTTCTCCCTCCTCCTTTTGCCTTTGCAATCCCGCCTCTACAAACTCACCCACTGAAATCGAATTCTCTTACTTCAGAATCGATTTCCTTCGGGTATTGAGAATGTCCTTGGCTTCATTTCCAAATGACCCTCGAGTCTCTTTTTATAATCTTCTCGCTGATGAATCAACGACCAAGATTATATCTTCAATCAGTGGCTCAGATTAAAAGATGACTTAATCTCTGTTTTCTAGAAGATTCACACTCTGCTTTATAAATACCCTTTAATTATTTAATTTCCCTAAGTTTAGGGTCCACATTAAAATAATTAATTATTTTAATAAAGCAAGATTCGAGTGGAATTTCCACAAACGATTTCTTAGTTCTCTTGATAACTGCTGTCCAAGCCTCTCCACCAAATTTGAGACTTGGAACACTTCCCAATGCTATAAAATCAACAAGTCATAAGGTAGAGGTGGCAACTTGGACCACTATAGGTCAATGTCTTCCATACAAGATGGCTCAAAGAGTGGGCAAATGCTTCAAGGTGTGGTAAAGTGGCTTTGCAAGTCAACAAAGTCCCAATGTCCCTCCTTCATTTGTGCACCAACCTTAAGAAAAGGGTACGTAATATTCCAATGATGGGACAGCACTATGAAAATAGCTCCATAAATCAGGTCAAATAATGCTCCAAGACCCCCACATAGCATTTCAAACGAAGGCCCATGGTGTTAACTTTTCTTAAACCCAAGAGTTTCGTTGATTTCTTCGTGCATATGTAAATCTACTATATAAAAAAACACAACTAAGATTTTTACACAAACAAAATAAATAACGGAATCAAATTAATCACAACAATCTCATACACATGCACACAAGATTCCTACCTTTCAAACTACACTATTTCCTTACGAATAATCTATAGCATACAAGGGCTCCCTTCCTAGGGTAATGGCCCTCTGAGGAAAAAGACACAAATATAACAACACCTAGAAATGATCCAGTTAATCAAACCCTTGCCTTGTCCTTCGATTTGTTGGTTGATTTGGGTCCTTCCCCTACTGCCCTTTACACTCTTCATCAAACCTTGCACACTTGGATGAAAGTCTTTTATCACCTAATCCCACATCTCACTATATCACTATCTTTTGCTCACTAGATGGGTCTTCTCTCATAGCATAGTCTTCCATGTATAAGTTTCAGTTATTGACCGAATCCACAACCTTGATCTACAGAGTGATTGATAGTTGAGATTAGAACTTGGCATCACTTGAGGTCAATGATTGAGATTCATCTAATTCACTAATGTAAAGAACCTTTTCATTTCATTGGATTAACTCGCAAATATTATAAAAAATTATTACTTTAATAATTAATGTCATTGCTAAGGTTAAGAGTCAATAAGGAAACTTACATCTAGACACTAGACCTGTGCAGAAGTACATACCCAAGCTACTTGCATCAAAGCTCCCTCTTAGCAAGAAATGTACTTCTGAAAAAACACCTAGAACTAGGTTTCCCTCCTAGTATGTCGCCTCTTCAGTGATGCTACACAATGCTGATTTTTGTAACATCGGAAAGTGATCTAAGTCTCAAAATTTGTGAGGAGGCTTGGACACCAATATTCTAAAGAACCCAGAAATCGTTTGTCGAAATTCCACTCGGTTTATGTTTTATTAAAATAATTAATTATTTTTAATGCGGACCCTAAGTCTAAACTTAGGGAAATTAAATAATTAATGGGTATTAATAAAACAGAATGTGAATCTTCTAGATAACGAAAATCAAGCCAAGATTTAATTTTAGTCATTGATTAAACTTCTAATTTGGGCCGTTGATTTGTCAATGAAAATATTATAAAAAAAGACTTTAGGGCCATTTGGAAAGTAAGTCGGGCATACACTTAGTAACTCGAGGGAAGTCGATTTTGAAGGAATAGAATTCGATTTCAGAGGGACAGTTGCAGGGCAGAGGAAGCAGAGGGCATCAGCAGTGTCAGGGCTCGAGGTAAGAGGGACGCAGAGGGCAGAGAGACAGCACAGAGGAGCAGCGCAGAGGGCTCACGCAATAGTGACGCAGTCTCATGCAGGCTCTGCGCAGAGAAGCACACAGGGGTGACGCAGTCAAGGTCAGTGAGTCTCTCAGGTGTCAGAAATTCTCCAAAGGTCTGAGAGAATTTATCTCAGGTGTTTTCTTAAGAAGTTTCTCAAATTATTTTGCCAATCTTTCCTTGTAAAGAATTTGTTGCTGAAGATTAATATATAAACCCTCATCTGTTGCACCGGTTTTCCCACATTGGGTTTTTCCGAGGATGATTGTCCAAAAATAACTATGTCATTGTGATTGATTCTTGTGCTTGAATTTTACTGTTATTTTCTCTATATGTACTTGAGTGATAACTACATTTGTGTTTATTTCGAAATTTACTCGAAGGGTTTTGTAAATAACTTATTGTGAAAATAAGTAGGAGAAATAAATCTATAACTATAGTAGAATTTCATAATTGAAATTTTCACATGGTATCAGAGCTGAGATTGAGTAACAGGATTGGAGGCCCTGCAATGGAACAAAATCTTGAAGTTGTTGCAATAGCAACTCGAAAGGGTTCACGCAGCTCTCTAGAGAAAAGGGAAAGCATGGAAGAACAGATGGATCACGACATCTTTGTATTGGCTTCCAAACTGGAAGAAGAATTCGCTTGCGTATCAAAATTTGCTTCTTCAGAGGTCTGGTATATTGATAGTGGAGCTTTTGCACACATGACGAGAGTACGAGAATGTTTCTCAAGCTACCAAGAAGAGCAAATGAACCTTCAGATCACCATGGGCAATAAGGCGAAGTGTACCCCTGTTGGAAGAGGTACCGTAGTGTTTCAAACTCAAGCTGGCAATAAGCTTCGGGCCACCAATGTACTGCATGTGCCTGGTTTGGGGATGAACTTACTCTCGGTGTCTCAACTACAAAACAAGGGCTGTGATGTTTACTTCATTGGCAAAAGAGTATATGTCAAACACCTGAGTTGGAAGAAGAAGGCACAAATCGAAGTCAGGAGCAATAAACTGTATAAGCTACAGCTCGAATCTCCAATGGCACTAATAAGCAGCAATGATGAGAAGGATTTGAATGAACTATGGCACAGGAGAATGGGACACTTACACCATGGGGCTTTGAGAATTCTCAAGAAGACCGTCACAAGAGTTCCAAATTTGAGCACCAAGCGAGATGACGTTTGCAGAGGATGTGTACTAGGAAAATACGCCAAGGCAGCCTACCCCAGGAGCAGCAATAGGGCTAAGTGTGTTGGGATTAATACACTCATAAATCTGCGGACCAATGTCCACTAGAGCTCTTAGTGGTGTCGAATATTTCGTCACCTTTATTGATGAGCATTCCAAGAAAACTTGGATCTACTTTCTAAAGACCAAGGATGAAGTTTTTGATCGATTCAAAGAGTTTAAAGCTCTGGTTGAGAATCTGACAGGAAAGCGGATAAAGATACTGCAATCAGGTAATGGTGGAGAATACACTAATAAAAACTTCACACAATTCTACATAAGGGAAGGCATCAGAAGAGAGTGGACCGCTCCATATAATACGGAGCAGAATGGAATTGCAGAAAGGAAGAATAGAACTATTGTGGAGGTTGCAAGGGCAATGTTGTATGATCAAAACATGCCCAAATTTATGTGGGTTGAAGCTTGTAACACAGCGGTATATGTTCATAATAGGATTCCTCACAGCGCACTGGGTAAGATCACTCTGGAAAGTGCCTTCACTGCCAGGAAGCCAGAAGTAAGCCACTTCAATATCTTTGGTAGTGTGGCATACTGCCATGTACCCGAAGAGAAGAGGAAGAAATTGGATAGAACTGCAAAAAAGGGATATATGGTGGGATATAGCGAGAATGTTAAGGTTACAGAATCTACATTCCTGACAGCAGGAAGATTGTAGTACGGCGAGATGTAAAGTTCATGGAGGAAAAAGCTTTCAGAAAATCCCAAGAGATACCTTCAACAACGCAGTCTAAAGATGATCCACTGGTCCAGCCACTACGACTAACAGAAACTAGTAAGAGTGCTTCTCCAAGGCACAAGGATCCAGGAGTTTCGTCTCAAGAAGATTCTCGGGAGGAGCAGGAAGATCCACCCACTACCAATGGTAGGACAAGCAGGGAATTACAATAGATTCTGAGGGACGCAGAGGAGTTTGTTGGAGCTCCTAGAAATGAGAAGAGGCAGCGCAAGCAACCAGACAGATACCAAGCATAGGTAGCTCAGGTTGGGGAACCCTCTAGTTTTCAGGAGGCAGCTCAGCATCAGGTGTGGGTAGATGCAATGGTGGAAGAGTACAGCGCCATCATGATGAATGATGTTTGTGAAGTGGTTCCTAAGCCTCGGGATAGATCAGTTGTGGGTTCAAGATGGATCTACAAGATCAAATATGCTGCAGATGGCAGCGTAAAAAAATACAAAGCCAAGTTCGTGGCTAAGGGATATGCTCAGAAGGAGGAGATAGACTATGAAAAGGCCTTCGCCCCAGTAGCCAGATATACTTCTATTAGATCTGTGATATCCCTAACTGCACAGATGGGGTGGGAGATTCACCAGATGGATATCAAGACTGCATTCTTGAATGGGGTGATAGAAGAAGAAGTATATATCGAACAACGAGAGGGCTTTGAGACACATCAGCAGAAGACTCATGTGTGTAGGCTTAAGAAAGTCTTGTATGGTCTTAAACAAGCCCCTAGAGCTTGGTATGGTCGAATTGATGGCTATTTGCAGAGGATGGGATTCGTCAAGAGTGACGTAGAGCCCCTAAAGCTTAGTATGGTCAAATTGATGGTTACTTGCAGAAGATGGGATTCATCAAGAGAGACGCAGATCTCAATCTCTACTATTTGAAAGTAGGGAATGAGCCTTTGATTTTGGTGTTGTACGTAGATGACCTATTCCTGACAAGATCATCTAGGCTCATCAAGGATTGCAAGGAGAACCTAGCTGCAGAATTCGACATGAAGGATCTAGGGCTGATGCATTATTTTCTGAGGTTGGAAGTTTGGCAACAGAAGGGTGAAATCTTCCTTGGTCAAGGGAGATATGCTACAGAAATCTTGACGAGGTTCAAGATGCAGGACTATAGACCCATGGCTACTCCAATGATCACCAACTGGAAGAAGATTGATACATCCGAAGATGATGAGGCTGATCCTACCTTGTATACATAGCTCATCGGGTCCCTAATGTATCTGGTCAACACTAGGCCAAACATTTGTTACACTATCAACACTCTCAATCAGTTCATGGTGGAACCAAGGAGGGCACATTGGGCAGCAGCCAAGCATGTTCTCGGATACCTACAAGGAACAGTCGAGTATGTATTGAGATACACCTAAGGCAATGACATCAAACTGAGTGGTTTCACTGGCGCAGATTGGGCTGGAAGTTCAATAGATCGGAAAAGTACCAGTGGGTACAGTTTCAACGTTGGATCAAGAATGACTTCCTGGTGCAGCAGGAAACAGAAGTCTGTAGCTCTGAGCTCAGTTGAGGCGGAATATATGGCAACAAGAATTGCTTTGTGTGAAGCCATATGACTTAGGAAGCTGCTTGTGAATTTACTCAAGGAAAAGATGGAAGCGACCAGCATTCTATGTGATAATCAGAGTTGCATCAAGCTTTCTGAGAATCTTGTGTTTCATGATCGGTCGAAGCACATTGACATCAAGTGTCATTTTATCAGAGACTGTGTCCAGCGAGGAGTTGTACGGTTGTAGTACACTCCGAGAGTAGAACAGGTCACTGACATCCTCACTAAAGCTTTGGGAGAGACAAAGTTTGTTTACTTCAGAGAGAAGATGGGGATGATTAAGAATCCATTTCAGTAGCAAAAGTGGACAGATGCAAGAAGGAGTTGCAGTACAGATGAGGCAGTGACAGTGGCAGTGTCATGGGCAGCAGTACAGAAGGCAGCAGCGCAGAAGATGAGGGGCAGCAATTGGGCATCAGCAACGCAGAGGGTGCTTCAAAGTTAGAGCAATATGCAGCAGGCAAATCATTAGAACACTTTCCTTGCTAAGAGGGAGTGTTGATTTTTGTAGCATCGAAAAGTGATGTAAGTCTTAAAATTTGTGAGGAGACTTGGACACCAGTCTTCTAAAGAACCCAGAAATCGTTTATAGAAATTCCACTAAGTTTATGTTTTATTAAAATAATTAATTATTTTAATGAGGACCCTAAGTCTAAACTTAGGGAAATTAAATAATTAATGGGTATTAGTAAAACAGAGTGTGAATCTTCTAGAGAACGAAGATCAAGTCAAGATTTAATCTTAGCCATTGATTAGACTTCTAATCTAGGCTGTTGATTTGTCAATGAAAATATTATAAAAAAAGACTCGAGGGCCATTTGGAAAGTAAGTCAGGCATACACACAGTAACCCGAGGGAAGTCGATTATGAAGGAATAGAATTTGATTTCAATGGGAGAGTTGCAAGACAGAGGAAGCAGAGGGCATCAGTAGTGTCAAGGCTCGAGGAAAAGGATGCAGAGGGGTAGAGAGACGACACAGAGGAACAGCACAAAGGGCTCACGTAGTAGTGACGTAATCTCACGTAGGCTCTGCGCAGAGAAGCATGCAGGGGTGACGCAGTGTCAAGCAGGCTCTGCGCAGAGAAGCACGCTGGGGTGATGCAGTCAGGGTCAGTGAGTCCCTCAGGTGTCAAAAATTCTCTAGAAGTCTGAGAGAATTTATCTCAGGTATTTTCTTAAGAAGTTTCTCAAATTATTTTGGCAGTCTTTCCTTGTAAAGAATTTGCTGCTAAACATTAATATATAAACCCTCATCTGTTGCATCGATTTTCCCACATTGGGTTTTTCCGGGGACGATTGTCCAAAAATAACTGTCATTATGATTGATTCTTTTGCTTGCATTTTACTGTTCATTTCTCTATATGTACTTGAGTGATAACTACAGTAGTGTTTATTTCGAAATTTACTGGAAGGGTTTTGTAAATAACTTATTGTGAAAGTAAGTAGGAGAAATAAATCTATAACTACAGCAAAATTTCAGAATTGAAATTTTCACACACAATACCATGTAGTTGGGAAACTTCTTCAAAGGCCTGCACTCCCTAAATGTAATATCCCCAAAGGGAAATAACCAGTAATAAACAGAAATTTGCCAGACAGATATAGAAAATACAATGCTGAACCAGATCACTGAACAATTACACATAGGATTCCAGAAACTGAGCCATTTTATTAATCTGAAAGTATATAGAGAGGAGTACAAGAAAATCAGAGTAAGTGCACCTATCCTTGCCCTAGGCAAGTGGAGACCCTCTCAGAAAAATAGGAAATGGCTGCCACAGAAACTGCATCCCAGCTGCTGGAAGAAACTGAAGTAAACTGCTGCTCCTGGAAAGAACTAGAGCTAGAGGCTGATCCCCTCGCCGGAATGAGCTAAAAATCTACAAATCACCTATACTCGCTGCTCCGGACAAAACCCAGAAACCATGAAGCAAATGGACCACCTCCGAAAATCGCCTCCAGAAACCCTCCTCCTACAAAAACGCTGTGCCTTCAGGAACAGCTCAAAAGCTCAAGAAATATGCTGGCAAAAGGGCTGGATCTACCCACAAATTCGATGACCAACTCTCAAGGCCGAAACACCGAAAATGTCGCTGTAACCCCACACATGTTCCCATCTATCGGGATCACAAGGCTCCTATCGATCGATCTGCCTTCCCGTACCCACCGGATCTCGAGTCATACAAGGCCGGATCACACAAACCCTCAGATCTATATTGGATCTGACAATATCTCTTCAGATCTGCAGCTTCTAAGGCTGGATCTGATGTTATCTCTTCAGATCTGGACTAGATCTGCCAATATCTCCTCAGATCTGCAATCTCCCAAGCTGGATCTAGTGCTAAACCTCCAGATCTGCAACATACAGAACTAGATCTGCAAATATCTGCTCAGATCTACCCTCTCCAAGGCTGGATCTCACACTATGCCTTCAGATTTGCAACCCTCTCTCCAGAAATGGACAGCGTCCTCACTTCCAGGCTGAACAGCGTCCTTCCTCCTCCTGTACAGCGTTTTCTTTGCTCCAATCTGGACTGCGTCCTTCCCCGGGGACAACGTCCTCACCTCCCCGGCTTGACTGCCCTCTCCCCGATGAGACAGTCGTCCTTCCTTCTCTCTCGAATCAAGGCACCCACAAGAGGGCCTCCTCTCCCGAATCTCCACCGAACTGGAGCACGAATCGAAGAATGAAACTCGTAACAAACCTTACTAGGCGTGGCACTCAAGTCCCCCGAAGCTAAGGGTGAAACAACCTTACTGTATGTGCACTCAAGTCCCCGAGGCTAAGGGTGAGATTCTCCGATCGAGACACTCGTGGCATCAAACAAAGGCTGGGCAGCACCGACCAAACAACTTGCCAGGCCGGGCGGCATGTGTCCTTTCGCCTATCAATAATAATATCAAATCATGGATGATCCAAATGAGGTGAGAACCTCTCCTTTTATAATGCCAAACTCCCTCCAAAAACTTAACTCTCCTTTGACCTGCGCAGTTTACCTTGGGTCAGCCTGATGCCTCCCCTATCATACTCATGTGGACCCCCAAGGCCCCCTCTTTAAGTTATAACGTTAATCAACTAGGAAAACACTTTATTTTATAAAGTGAGGTGACTAAAGTGAGGTGACCCCTCTTATTTCTCACTTTATTTATTATTTCCAACTAAAGCGGCAAAATTAAACAAAAATGAGATATTCCAATTAGCAAGGCTAATTGGGAATATTACACTAAATGTGCTCCTAGGAGCCTCCACATGCTCTTGAGCATCCCTCAATGTCTACTCAAACCACATGGGTCTACTAACAGAACTAGGAGCTATTGACTCCTCTTCACCTTAAGGTTGACTCCCTGAACTGGAAATATCTGTTGGAAAATGTAACTAGGTTCGGTCTTTGTAATTATCATTGTACTTGTATCAATTTATATTTTATGTAAAAACAAAAGAATTTATTATTATTATTATTAGTCAACGCATGTTCTTCATGCTTGTAGGGCTATTTGATTCAAAAGAAAATTTGTCACGAATCAAGCAAATGTATTTGAGTCAAAGTCCCATTTGGACTTGTTGTAAGAAAAGGAAAAATATTTTATTTTGAGTCAAAAAAGTCTAAAATGTCACCACAAGACCAAGTTGGCCCTACATGGGAACAAGTTGGTCTGAGCTCCAAGAGCCACCAATTCGACCTCCTGGATGTGTATATATAGAGAGCAACTCAACCATTTTGGAGACCATTCATTCACTCATCATGTACATCGATTTGTGTGCCAATATAAGAGGGAAAACCAGCAAAACTAAAGGAGAAAGAAGGAGGTCAAAGGAGAGAGAAGATGAAGAAATTTATGCCTAGTTTTGCGATTTATTTTTTTTGAGGTATTGCAAGCCTGAAATTTCAAGGGTAAAAATTTCAGGGGACCAAAAAAAGAAAGAGCCTAAATTTCAGGAGTTGACAAGATTTCAGTAGTTTGACCAACATTGACTTTTTTTTACCATTGGCATATTGTGAAGGCATAAAGGAGTGTTCACTTGGGATCTTTGTGGCAGTATTGGTCTTGGTTTTTGGGTCTTAGATATCTCACTTTGATATGATTCTATAAGAAGAGAAGTTGTTTGGGTTTTCCCCCTTGTGGGGTTTTTCCCTAGCTTGGAGCCTAATTTTTTGTGTTCTTTGTCTCTTGTGATCTTCATATTTTGTATTTTTGGTAATTGTTTGATGAAGAAGAACATAATAAATTAAATAAGAAGCCAACAACCATTCACAAGTAATTATCATAATAGAGAAATCTACACTAATCTATAGCACATTGATTTCTCAACAATCTCTACATGTTGCTCTCCCTCTGAAGCCTCGTGATCCTCGTCCTCTATCAGTACTAGTGCAACTCATGAGACTTTCTAAATTCTAAGTTCACCTCGAACTTAACATCTCTGCTCACAATGGATGTATACTAGACAACCAAACATCCTCAAGTGTCCCATTTCTAGCTTCACCCTTGTGAATGCCTCCTCAAAAGCCTTGGCCCCTAATATCATGTGAGGACTCCTACTCTACACATAAGTTATAATGTTCCACGCCTCTACCCAAAGAAACATAAGCAACTTGTGGTCATGTAGCATAGCCTTGGCAAAACCAATGATAGATTGATTCTTTCCATCCGCAAACCCATTCTTTTGAAGGATTACGAGACTGTTATCTCTATCTTGATCCTTGTCTCCTTACAGAAATCCTTGAAGTCATTAGAGGTGTAATTTCCCCCATTATCGTAAATGAACCTTCATTCCATCCAGCTATTAGGTGAATGAAATGAAACTAGGGGGGCATCTTCTCTGTTCCCTTGAAGGTTACGCTTGCGGGCATTGAAACCAATCTCAAACATAGTTTTCTCTGTTTCAAGCTTGTGTAAAAATGAAACCACTCTCAAGCATAGTTTTCCTTTGTTTCAAGCTTGTGTAAAAATGAAACCTATTTCGAGTCCATTTGGGTATTATTTTCAAAACTCGTTAAACTCATGAAAATCTCGAGCTTCTTTTGCTATTCTTTTCATTCTCGTAAAAACATGAAAATGCCAAGTTCTTTCTGTCTTTTCCTGCTTGTAAATAAAATTGAAAGTCGGTGATATGAATACATTTTTATCACTTTTTTGGACTCGTTAAAACTTACGAAAAAGCGAAACTTCAAAGCATAGTTTTATCTCTTTTTCGAGCTTTGTTAAACATGAAAAAGGAACTTAAAGAATAGTTTTATCTCTTTTTCAAGCTTTGTTAAATATGAAAAAGGAATTCAATGCATACTTTTATCCTCTTTTGTTAACATGAAAAAATAATTCAAAGCACACTTTTATCTCTTTTTCGAGCTTTGTTAAATACAAAAAAAGAACCCCCCTGGAGTTCTCATTCAGCTCTTTTCAGACTCTCAAAATATGAAAAGATTGTCAAGTGTTTGTCCTTTCAAGCTCGTTAAAGGAATTAAAACGGCATCTACTCTATATAAGTTTAACCCTTTTCCAGACTGACATAGATTATGATTACGAAAAAGGAAAACCCTAGTTGAACATGGCTAGGAGGTTCTCTCAAGTATTATTTTATGTTTTTTCGGATCTGAGGGACTATTATACGAAAAAGAATTTGTGGAGTTTTCTTTTAGTCCCTTTTTCAAACTCTCTAAACATGAAAAAGCACTGAGTTTCACTGTTGTTAGACTCGTAAAAGCATCAAATAGTGACGGACTTGTCCATCATGACAAGATCGAGTTTAACCTTCGCTAGACTCGTTAAAGCATCAAATAGCGATGGATTCACCCAAAGGGTGGAATTATACATCAAGCATATGTTATCCTCCTCAAGCTTGTTAAAAAATAAAGAGGCACTGGTCAGCAATGACTGGGGAAAATTGGAAAGGAATAAAACACTTTATGGTAGCAAGTCGCTCTTGGACATGGCACTTATTCACTTCATCTCCGTGATTTTTGGGTTGGGTAATCTGCTTGACGTTCTATCATACCTGTGGTCTATCATACCATTCCATCACTTCGATTTTGGGTCAAATGTTGCCAATTCATTCAGTGTCGCTTATATGTTCAAGAGAAGTCATTCAGTTATTCCTCATCCTTTGCAATACTCATAAACCTTCATTTCATGGCCAACATTGCTGACATTGCCTCATCAGTCACATTCTGTCTCCAAAATCATTACTCCCATTTCCTGTCGTTGATGAGGGAAGCATCAATGCCCTCCTGCGACGAGTCGCTTCCTGTCGACATCAGCTCATCATCCGGGAAGTTGACTTAGAAACAACCCTTCAGTACCTTGGACCTTGCTTACATCAATGGCAAGTTTCTCGCTTCTGGACACAGGTTAACATCAAAGGCCTTCAACCGAAAGACTTTATATGGTGTTCGACATCGAATCATCTATTCACACCGTGCAGAATGTACTGCAATACCTTAAGAGCCATTATCATCAACGGTGGTTTCTCTCGCGTTTGTTAACGACTCACATCATTGGCTGGTAATCAGACAATGTCTTCCCATGTTCGACTTCAGATCATATATCCGCATGGTTAGACTCATACTTTAAGCGATCGAGTGAACAAGATAGAAGACCCCAGATCTAGTTTCATCCATCCGAGCTACAATTTCAAGAGAAGTACCAAATCATCCGTACGATGGTCATCCTATCATGGGTCTATATTTGTAGACGACTATCTGATGTTATGATAGTTTATGTGTTGATTATGGGATATGCCTCCCTCAGCAATTCATGTACAAGATGAACAGATATCATGATGTAATGTATTGTAATTGATGCAGGTCGTTGTCCGCTTCGGTTCCTCCTCATCACGTCATAAAGCAAATCACTCAACATTATCATTTTTGACTTCATGCTTTAGGGGGCAGTTGTTACAGGTCCATTTGGGCATCATCCCAAAACACTGATCAGTATTCATTAGGGTCTATAATACTCTAAATTGGTTGCTACATGCCCTAAACAAGTCATCACATTGATGGTCTTCCTTCATGAAAGTTTCATTGCTTAGATGCCAGTTGAAGTGCCCTATCAAGCCATCAATGCACCCCTAGATAGTTGTAACTGCTTTGTAGAGCATCTACTCCCAAGCAAGACTCCGTTGCAGAGGATCTAGGCCCAATTTAGAGTGCGTTGGTCGACTGGGAGAAAATTGATCATTGGATTCTGGGAATCTTTCCCACTTCTAGTGACTTCTAGAAATTGTTCCAGCTCTCACCTCATCTAATAGCCTCGAATTTGGAACCCATGAAGTCATTAAACCTCTTATCCTCCTATTCCCATGAATAAGGAAACCTCTTCAGCCATTTTTAGGAAAGCCATTCAATGATTCATTTATTTTAAACCACCCTCATGTACTTATAACTAGAGCATTGAACATAGTGCACAAGAGAGCAAGAATTTTGTTGAGTTATGCTGGTGAGATATCAACTCTTAAAGGTGTTGTGCATGTACTGTGATGTTGTCGGATTGTTGATGCTGGATGTGATGAGAATGGAACTCGAGCTAGATGAGTGACGACAAATCGTATCAACTGGTTGTACTCTTCCTTCTACTTCATAATAAAGACAATTGTTCCTTTCCTAATGCACATGTCAATGATGTTATATGTGTATTAATGAGTTTACTCGATTCAATTTGTTTAACTTGAATAGATCGTATTGCCTTTATGTTTCTTTTTGTCTTATGTTTGCCATGGCAGGTATCAATCAATCGAGTTAAGTTGGATTGAGAGCGATGAAAGTGACAGAGAGAGGTGAGGGAAAGCAAACATATTACAAGTAGGTTTCTCTCCCTTTATCTATTCATGTTAAGGAAAAGATTTGATATCTTTCTTTTTGTTGTTCTAAGTGAGCCACCACAATTAAGGAAAGCATACTTATTCGTAGGTTTGTATTTCTGTGAAACACTTGGGAATTATTTGTAAAGAACTAAATTTATTTTATATTAAAATAAGTCTTCTAGGCCTCCTCCACCAAGTCAACCTCAAAACTGGACAAGTCGGCCTGAAACTGGATAGCAGAATCACTATATAAAGGCAACAACTTGACCTCATTTGTCACACACACTCAACTAGTTCGATCCGCAGTTACTGGGGCAAGAAAAAGTGTGAATTTCAAGGTAGATGGAGAAGACGAATAGCGAAGGAGGAGGACCCTCTCAAGCATAAAAGTCCAGATTTTCTCTCTTTCTCACACATGTGGAGTTGTGCAACTACTGGGGGGGGGGCAAAATTCTGCAGTAACTGGGAGGTCGAAATTCTGCTGCAGTGGGTCAAAATTCTGCAACTGGAAAGTCGAATTGTTGGATTGTTGTTGGGTTGAAGTTGTTGGATAAGGAGAGACTACTATACCATCTTGGAAGGATGACTTGGTGGAGGAGGAAGGTCTATTGGTCTAGGGTCTTGGTCCGTCTCAATCTGAATTACTGAAGGAAGAGTTCTTGACTTGGTTTTCCCCTACATAAGGGTTTTAGCCCTGGTTGTCTGCCTACATCTGGTGTCCCTGATCTTCATATTTTGTTTTTGATAATTGCTTGATAAAACAAAAATAAAAGAATAACATAAGAAATTTAATAAGAACATAAGAATATCACAAGTAATTATCAATTTAAGAAAATCTTTTTTCCTTTCTAATTTTCCAACACCTCCCACAATCATTCATAAACCCTAGGTCTTGTGTGGGCTCTTTCTAGTCTCTCAAGTGAAGCAAAAGCCCTTTTCAAGTGAAAAAACATATTGCAAAGCTTCTAGTGAGGTCCTAGGTCACATTTGGAATCTTGACTCTAAGCATACCTAACCTCATTGCATATTTCAAGCCCTAGATCTCGATCCACATCCTAGGTCTTTCTTGGAGAGCCTATTACTCCATCAAGCTTTAAATGAGTCTCTCCTTGAATGGGCTTAGTGGAATCACTTCACATAGATTATTAATCCTTCCACTTTCAAGTGATTCCTATACTACCGAGACTCCTCCCATCGGTAAAACTTCGTAAAGACCAGGGGACATTGGTTGAGGTGAGAATGGGTCCTTGTCCCATTGTTGTCACTTGGTCTAGCAGTTATCCCATAGGTTCCCCTCTGTTGATTTGGGGGAGCATCGGATGTGCTTTAAGTCTCAAATTTTGTGGAGAGGTTTAGACACATGTATTTCAAATAACTCAGAAATCGTTTGGTGAAATTCCACTCGAATTGTATTCTATAGAAATAATGAATTATTTTTAAAGGGACCCTAAGTCTAAACTTAGGAAAATAAAATAATTAAAGTGAATTAATAGAATATGAGTGAGAATGATCTAGAATAAACGGATCAGTCAAAAGTTAATCTTAGCCGTTGATTAGAGATCTAATCTGGGTCGTTGAAGTCTCAACGGGAAGACTATAAAATTGGCTTGAAGGGTCATTTAGAAAAAACATTTGGAGACACAAGGTAGAGATCAAAGATTGATTTCTTTAATGAGCAGTGCTCAGGGAGAAAAGTTGATCGAGAGATCTCTTGCAAAGAGGGGCAGTAGTTCCAGTTGGAAAGATTCCTAAACCAAAGAGTACATAGTAGCAGAGACAAAGAGAGCCACAGCAACAGTGCAGAGCCAATGACGCAGTGCCTACGGCAACAGCGCAGAGCCAATGACGCAGTGCCTACACAGTCACTGCGCAAAGCTAGAAGGGAAGTCGTTTTCCTACTAAGGAGACAGCGTTGGGCCAATGCCAAATCCCAAAGATATTTTTCGAAGGCCAGAAGGCTTCAGTTTCCAACCAACAGAGAGACCAGCGCAGAGGCAGAGGGAAGCCATCGTTGTGACGCAAAGACTGCACAGAGTGACGCAGTCACTGCGCAAAGGCAACGCAGGGTAGTTCAATCTTGGTGCAGATCAGTGTTGGGTTCCCGTGGAGGAGTGAGGTTTGTCTCACAAGATCTCTTCTGTCAATTTCTCTGTATGATTTGACAAGTGTGTCAATCATAGATTTGTACTCATAAATATTTACTGCATAATATATAAACCCTCAGATCAGCTACACCGATTTTCCTGCATTGGGTTTTTCCAAAGACATTAGTCCGAAAAAACTGTGTCAAATGGTTGTGTGATCTATATGCATGTTCAGATTTGTTTCCGCACTTTATTTCTTCTGTAGTTTATTAGTGTAGGTTGTAGTGTAATGTATTCAGTGTTTGTCGTAGTAAACTACAAATATATTGTTAAGAATTAATAGTTAGGTGAATATATTCAAGTTGCTGCAATAGGATTTCAGAGTTTATGGAAATTTCACACCCTCCTAGGGCCTTGCTAGATTATGTGGCAACAATTCCAACACAAAAGAGAAGCCCTCCTCGAACTTCAATGCAAACTCATCAAGCTAAACCTCTATTAATGCTATACTATAGTCTACGGCGACTTCCCCTTCCCCTACTTCTCCGAACATTGTCCATTCGTGTGGCCAATGAAGCACTTGAGCTTGCTCAAGTCCTTCTTCTTCCCTAGTTGAGAGGTTACACCCTTATTGTTACCCTTGGAAGTTGGAACCCTCACTTTGCACAAGTGGGATGTGTGGGAGCACCCCCAAATTGTAGAGAAATTCAAAGGGGGATGGGGGGCCGTCAGGGTACACACACATATGTTAATAGGGGTTATCTCGAGTGGCTGGGCAGAATGGTTGTTATCTTCCCCACCTAAGTTCAACTCCCGCTAGTTTCATGATGAGCTATAATGCCTTGATAATTATTGTTATAATGGCTTTTTCCTGTGAATATTGTTGTATTGGCTTCGAGCCTTGTGAACAATTAAGTGAGTATGCTTGTAAACTGGCTCGGTACCAACAACCTCACTTTAGCCCTCAAGCTAAGAGGAAGGTTGATTTCTTTCTTCAATATATATATATATATATATATATATATATATATATATATATATATATATATATTTATTTAATAATGAAATACATTGATTCATACATCATAAATGATTCAATGAAATAGAAATAGTAAAATATTGTATACATTGATTTAAATTTATCATTCATGATTCTAGAATTTACATTGGTTTAAATTCATCATCCCAAAATCTACATTGATTGATTTAAATTCATCGTTTATTATTCTATAATGTGATTAGTACTAAATTGAAATTACTCAAACTCAAAAATAGTAAAGAGTGATGAGTCAAACACTAAGTTTGAGGTCATCAATATCTAAAGTCAAGACTCAAAATTGAAAATGAACAATGGTCAATGAACCAATGTTCTCAAAATCTGACAAATCATCAAACCAATCGACCCAAAAACCATGAACCAAAAAAAAAAAAATCAAACCTACATAAATATTCAAATTTTGAAAAAAAATACACAAATATTCATGTGCATCCATATGAATCCAAACCATTATACACAAATATGCAAAGTTTTCCACATATATGGCATAATTGAAATAGCATTGAGTACAATCCATCTTTAAACCAAAAATACATCCACAAAGAGGTTCTAGATGGCCTCTATAATCCAAAAAAATAGTATGCTACAACAAATACCAACATATTATCAATAGCATCACCTATATTGGGATCTTCATCAATAATATTACCCTCTAAACATTAAAATAAGGTAGAAAAAACTTAACACGTCAAATCGAGATTTTGCTTGAGTGATGGGTACATTTTCACTATGGTCACAATAGAAGAGTTCAACAATCAATGCCACCAACATCAAGGTACATAGAGGGGTTGGTCCTCTTGATTTAATGCTAGTTCCATACCCTCATACATGATAGAATCCAATGGAAAATTGCAATCCCGCCAATCCTGAAACACTGAAAACTATCAAGTGTTGAAAATAAGGTTACCAAGGAGATGTTTCCTAGGGATTTCTCCTTTTGGCCTAGGGAGACACATTAATCACTTTTTGTCTAAGTGACATTATCAGTTTAATTAATGTTAAGGGGCTAAAGTATTTTTTATGTGGAGATGTACTAGGTACGTTAAGTTATTAAAGTCACATGTGTTTTGAAAGTCACTTTATGTGAAAAAGAATAAGTGCACTTTAGATTATTAAAGTGATTTTTATATTCTAAAAGCAACTTTATGAGAAAAAAACGACCATGGTACTTAAACATTAGAAGTACTAGGGAGGATCATTAATAAAAGGGGGACGACATTAAAAGGGGGGTCAAGAGGAAATGATCTCCACCCTCGATTTAATGAAGCAAGATTTAATCTCAGCCATTACATGTAAGGATTAGGGTTCTCATCTTATAGAGAAGACAAAAACGAGAAAAAAGGAGAATTGAGTTCATTATTCTCATGAGAACTATTAAGGAAAAGAGCAAGGAGAAAGGAGGAGGAGAGCTTTGAGAAATTAAGCTATAGCAAAGAGCAAGGACTAAAACCACAGTGGTTCAATTCTCTAGAAGGCGGAGTATAAGCCACGAAGGGAGCTCGAATCTCAAGGTAAATGGATGTGTATTTGTTTACTACAATTTTTGGGCATACTTCAAGTCAGAAATAAGCTAGTACCAGCATTGAGGCAGCTTGAAAACCTTCCTACTAACATCCTCAACCATCCCGAGTTTCTCGAGCCTCCTATGCGAGTTTTTCAGTCCTGTTGTGCATAAGTTTTGATCCAAATCTAAGTGCAGTCAGTGTGTTTAACAGGTCAATTTACACAATGGTTCGGTGTGTGATCTAAGGGAGGAAAGGGTTGTTTCAAGGGTGTGTTTTATCTGCTGAAACAAACTCAAGTTCCAGAGAAGCATAAACCCTTTATTTAGGCATTTTATGGCAATCAATGTGGTTCAAATTCCTTGAGTTTAAGGAGCAGACAGAAGTCTAATAATTTTGTTGAGGAGAGGTGACTGTGTACAAAGAATATCAGTCCAAATCACAATGAAAAGAAGATCTCAGAGGAAAACCTATATGGGATGAGATAAGTCACATTTATTTTTGTATTTTTGTTGTAAGAAAAACTCTAAGAAGCAAAAATAAAATCCTCCTTCAGCACTGGTTTTCACCTTATGGATTTTTCCAAGGTCTAGTTGACCAAAAACAAGTGTGTTAAATTCATGAGTGTGCTTGCAATTTTCTCTTCTATCAGTTGTTGAAAAGTAAATGGTAAGAGTAGCTCTTTGTTTCAAGTTAATGAAAATCTGATATAAATATCAGTCACATGTTTTATGATGGGTTTGGGCATTAAACTATGCAAAACTTGAAAACTGGGTTGGGCTATAACATCCTATAATTTTCTACATTAAACCTGTTGGAATTTGAGCGTGATCTAAAATTCTACTTTCTCTACATGAAATCCAATGTGGTTGGAACCACTCCCAAACATCCTGAAACAACTAATGATAATGTTAAAAATTAAAATTTAAGAATTTAACATTGCTATTAATTAAAGAGCTATAGTACAGCCCTAGGGTTGAATATTAGGCTTCCCACTCATAGACTACAGTTTTTAGGCAAAATTCAAGGGGGACACTGAAAATTTTTTGAGGGGGGACACCCACAAACACCCCTTTTGGGGAAACACATCCCCCACATTGGGGAAAACTTCCCCCCTATGTTTCCTTGAGTTCCCCCAAAAGGGGAGCATGGGAAAACATTTCCCCAAGTGCCTCGCCATCCGTAGAGCAAGCAAAACGTGGGAATGCACTGTTAGATTTTCCACGCACCCCAGGTCTAGTCTATGTCTTAACTAGAAACATAAACACACTAGCAGTGCCTAACTTTAAACAATTTTGCACAGGGAAAATATACACCAACAACCAGATCAATGATAGTACACAATAATTAATGCCCAAACCAAATTCTTACAAGTCCATTAATAAGAATTCACACAAGGCCCCCATATCAAGGATCGTGTTCCTTTACAATCTTTGTACAATGCCTTTATCACAAAGTCAATCCTTTGACTAAAAACCTTAGGGTTGAGGCCTATTCCTCTAGGCTATCAGGTTCCCAACATATAATAAGGTGATTGTCCTTTGCCTACAAAAACACAACCAACAAGGAAATTTACTCACCTAGGCTTGTTTCTTTAGCCCACAATTGCCCACAGTTGCTATTGTCCCTTGCAACCAACTCCCTTAGATACCCTACAACAAACTTCCTTGCTACGGTAACCTTCTTTGACTTTTGTTCCACTTGTTGTCCTTGTTGTCATCCCTGCCAGTCCTTTGGCAGGCCTTCTCAGCATTGTGTAGGCCTCTTTAGCACTTTGCAGTCCTCTTCCTTCTTGTTGTCAGTACTCCTATTAGTGTCTTAGCACTCTTGTAGCAGCCTATCCAAACCAAGCCTCATACTTCCCAGTTCAAAAACCACAGGCCTTGCGGCCTACGACCCTGCTTCTAAAGTTGTGGTTTCCTGCAGCCAACCCTTGATCCGTAAACTGCCATGGATATTCCACTGGACAGTTTGCCACAACAAATCTGATAATAATATATTAAAATACAGTATCTTTAAACTATTACAATTTTTTTAAATTCTAGATCTGTAGATTTTACTATAATTAGTGCATGCATGTGAATGGAAATTATGCAGAAAAGTAGAGAACGACAAAATAAGCTCACTTGCACATAAGACACAAGATATGCTCTTTGGGAAACCCTTTCGGGAGAAAACCCAGCTGGAAGGTGAGGTTGCTTCGCTCTCTTTCTCAATCTAGAAATATGGCTGCAGGTACAAAGAAGTAATGTATGTGGCCTGTGGGCTGCCACAATGCACATATCCTTTCTATGTGCTCTACCTCCTATCGCTCCTGGCTATCTTTGCTCAACTATGGAACAAAATGCTCTCGAAAGGATGGAATGCCTCTTTCTCCTAGTGTCCCAGTTATAACACACCCTGATAGCCTACTAGTGGTTAATTTTGACTACATCAACTCTTAACTAGAGTTACAATATAGACTCTTCTAGAGTCTTTTACATCAAAAAGTTAAAAACATGTGGCTAGCCCCTTTTCCATGAATAATGGAGGCTCGGCATCCCCCCGAACTATAGGTGTGAAAACAGGAAGGTCACCTTCAAAGTGGCATAACTTTCACATACAGACTTCGATTAACGCGCTTCTTTCACCATTGCAAAGATCTGTGTGTAGAATAGCATGAAAAGGTGTTGCACTAAAGCGGCAAATTTTTACCCCAAAAAACGTCGTTTGATGCCTCAAAACCCTCCCGAAAGGTTTCAGACCTCGTTTGGCCAAAGTAGGTCTTGCTAGTAAAATCAGTCCCGTGAGCTGATTTCTCCACTTTTTCCACTCCAAATGCATCGAGATGGATGATAAACAATATGATGATCCAATCTGGATCAACCCTAATCAACCTTCCAAGATCTCGACCCTCTTGTCTAGAACTGCTACCTTTTCTATCTTCCACAGACCTATTCCCTTTCTCGGCCTCCTTTGGTACTAGTTGTGGCTCCCTTCCTTATCCACTCAAGAAGACTTGTTCATACTTGTGCTTAAGCCTCTCCATTTGTTTGCAATATATAGTTGTCCTTAGGTTATTTAAAAAGCCCCTTATGTCCTTCTAGGCACCTCCAACTCAACCTCAACATTAAGTTAGAATAATAAAGGTCTTTCCTTAGGTTCCAAGTCCACTCCTTCAGGTCCAAAACCCCGACATTGGGTGCAAAGGCCACAAATCATCTTTTGTGGGTGTTTCTCTCTCACAAGCTTAGCACTAGGGGCTTGTGGGAGCACCTCTCTATGTTACTCAATCTCAACACGCACCCCCACCCACAAGGAAAAAAAATCGATTTATAGATTTGCTAAGATCTCCTGTGGATTTGTGTTTTGGTCCTATGAAACAACCATGAAAAAAAATCTACCAAACCGTTCACTAGTACAATCTACCACCACCAATCACTGCTGGCAAATTTGTGACTCTACAAATTCTAGTTGTTGTAATATGTTACCTTTGTACCCATTGTTACCACGCTACTATGGTCTGTCATACTCTACATTAACATGTCAACCTTTGCACATAAACCTCCCTACCCCACGAATATGATTCATATGACCATCGGCCTGCACCTTGTGAAATTGTCAATCTAAAAACTATACAGTTGCAGTGATAGATTTATTTCTCCTACTTATTATTTCAATAAGTTATTTTTCATAAATCTTCTGGCAAATATCAAAATAAATACTACTGCAACATTCACAAATATATATGCAGAGAAATGAACAGTAAAGGACATAAGCACAAGAATCAATCACATGTACACAGTTATTTTTGGACAATTGTCCCCGAAAAAACCCAATGCGGGAAAACCAGTGCAGCAGATGAGGGTTTTATTAATTCTTCAGCAAATGATATCTTTACAAGGAAATATATTGGCAGACAAAATCTGAAACACCTGAGACAAAATTCCCGACTCTCTCAAACAATTCTCTGACACCCTGATCAGCCTCTGCTTCTCCCGTGTCTGTCTGCGCACTTCACTGCGCAGTCCAAGTACTTGACTACGTAAGCCTGCGTAGGGACTACGTGGGTTCTTTGCACTGCAGCCTCGCACTGCCTCCAGTGGCCCATTGCTCCCCTCTGTCCCTGACCTCAATCACTTCTAACTCCCTCCTCCTTCTGCTTCTGCAATCTCTTCGCCCTGCAACTCTCCCACTCGAAATCAAATTCTCTTGTTTCAAAATCGATCTCCTTCGGGTACTGAGTGTATGTCCGGCTTATTTTCCAAATGACCCTCAAGCCTTCTTTTATAATCTTCTCGTTAGAGAACCAACGGCCCAGATTAGAAGTTTAATCAATGGCTAAGGTTAGAACTTGACTTGATCATTGCTTTCTAGAAGATTCACACTCTGACTTATTAATACCCTTTAATTATTTCATTTCCCTAATTTTATACTTAGGGTCATCATTAATTAATTATTTTAATAATTCATGGACCGAGTGGAATTTCCACAAACGATTTCTAGGTTCTTTGGAAAGTTGTTGTCCAAGCCTCCCTGCAAAGTTTGAGACTTTGAACACTTCCGGATGCTACAAAAAACAACACTCCCTCTTAGCGAGGAAGGTGTTCCAGCAATATGCCTACTACATGCTGCTCTATTTTGAAGCACCCTCTGCGTTGTTGATCTCTGAACACTACCCCTCATCTACTACGTTGTTGCCCTCTGTACTGCCGCCTTTGACACTGCCACTGTCACTACTGCATCCGTACAACAGCTCCCTCTGAATACTGATCCTATCCATTCCTGCTACTGGAAGGGATTCTTCATCATCTCCATCTTCTCTTTGAAGACTTAGTCTTCCCTAGATCTTTTGTGAGGATGTCTACCACCTGTTCTCCTGTTGGAGTGTACTGCAACTGAACAGCTCCATGTTGTACACAGTCTCTGATGAAGTGACACTTGATGTCAATATGTTTCGAACAATCATGAAATGCAGGATTTTCAAAGAGCTTGATGCAACTCTGATTATCGCATAAGATATTGGTCACTTCCATCTTCTCTTTGAGTAGGTTCACTAGCATTTTGCGAATCCATATGGCCTCACACAAAGTTGTGTTGGTTGCCATATACTCTGCTTCTGCTGAGCTTAGTGCTACGGACTTCTGTTTCCTGCTACACCAGGGAGTCATTCTTGATCCTAGACTGAAACAATACCCACTGGTACTCTTCTGATCTATTGAACTTCCTGCCCAATCTACATCGGTGAAACCGCTCAACCTGACATCATTGCTACAGGTGTACTTCAACCCAAGCTCGATTGTTCCTTGAAGGTACCTGAGAACATGCTTGGTAGCTGCCCAATGAGCCCTCTTCGGTTCTACCATGAACTGACTGAGGGTATTTACTGCATAACAGATATTTGGCCTTGTATTGACCAGATACATCAACGATCCTATGAGCTGCCTATATAACGTAGGATCAACCTCATCATCTTCGGACGTGTCGATTTTCTTCTAGTTGGTGATCATTGGAGTTGTCATGGGCCTACAATCCTCCATCTGAAATCATAGCTATTAAAATCAACCGGTTTGAACCGGTAACTAGTCAAACCGGCCGGTCAGATCAGCTTCCGGTCACAACCGCCCTTGCAACTCAGTTTTGAGGGGTGTCTCACCTAAATTGGCCGGTTAACCAGACCTAACTGACCGGTTAGGTGTCCCTTCCTTGCGTGGACCCACCGGCGGCCAGCAACACAGCCTTAGGGCATATGTGGAGGTAAGGGGAGGGTTGTTTCCCTCCAAAAACACCCTCCCCAATCTTTTATAAGCAGGGGCAGCCTCTCCTTGTCTCACACCAACTCATTTGTTGTTTGTGAGTTTGATTGAGAGCTTGGTGAGTGTTGAGTGTTTGCCAAAGCAGTGATCTTGGAGGCTTGGAGTTGGAGTTGGAGTTGGAGCTATCTTGGAGATAGTTTGGAGCTGTCAATAGCATTGGCATCTTCAAGAGGACGCTAAGGAAGCTAGTTTGCATTGCCAGGTAAGATTTTTCACTTGAAAAATCCATCATTTCATTGTTGTTCATGTATTTATTTTCTCATGTGTTTAGCTATTTTATTGCTCTCAAATCTCTAGTCCTATGCTATCAAATTTTGTATGTTTGAATGTGCATTTTGTTTCGTAAATTTAGCCTTAGTTGTCCATTTATCTTAGCTGCAATTTTTTTTAAATGGCAGATTTATTTCCAAATTTCAATTATTTCAAGTCAAGATGCCTCCAAAAGCCAAGGACATTGCATGGGCCCATTGTGATGTGGTTGAGGGAAAGATGGTATGCAAACTTTGTCAAAAATGTATTGGAGGTGGGGGTATTCTTAGATTGAAACATCACTTGGCTGGGATAAGAGGCAATGTAACGCCATGTGATGCACCTAAAGCAGTGTTAGGTCCGGTTAGGGCAGAATACCTTGCCTAGCTTGAAAAGTTTGAGGAGACTAAGGCTAGGGAGAAGGCCATCCAAGATGAAATTGCAAGGAAGAGGGAAATAGTAAAAATGCTGAGAGAGAGTGGGTATGAAAATTATGAGTATGATATTCAAGACTCCACTTCTATCCCTTCCACCAATAACCCCTTTCACTATGTTCCTCCTGTTGGCAAAAGATCAAACCCAACAAAGAAACCCAACCTCATGAGTTATTTCTCATCCACTGCTAATCCCACAGCCACTGACTCCATGTCCCAACCAACTCCAAGTCGTCAACCCACTTTGGATCAACATCGGAAAAAACAATGCAAAGAAGCTTCTTATCAGTACATTACTAGATGGTGGTATGATTCAGATATCCCATTTAATGCTGCTTGCTCACCTTATTACCAAGCTATGTGGGACTCTTTTTTTGTTGCAGGAAAGGGCTTCAAAGGCCCTATTGCGCATGACTTAAGGGGAGCTCTTTTGCAACAAGAGATTTGTAATATTGATGAGTATTTGGTTGAATATAAAGACTCATGGCTCAAAACAGGTTGTTCCATCATGTTAGATGGATGGATTGATGGAAAGAACCGCACTATCATTAACTTCCTTGTTGCTTGCCCTCGAGGAACAATGTTTTTGAGATCAGTTGATGCATCTGATAAGGTGAAGGATGCAACCCTTCTATTTGAGCTTTTGGATGAGATTATTCAGGAAGTGGGAGAGCAGAATGTTGTGCAAGTCATCACAGATAATGCCTTAAACTATGTTCTTGCTGGAAAGATGCTCGAGTCCAAGTATAATACCATATTTTGGACTCCATGTGTTGCACATTGGATAGACCTCATGCTTGAGGACATAGGCAAAGTGGAATGGGTAAAAAACACTGTAGAGCATGGCAAGTGCATTACAAAATACATTTACAACCACTCATGGGTATTGAGCCTAATGAGGAAAAACACTGGGGGCAAAGAGCTTGTTAGGCTTGCCATTACGAGATTTGTAACTCACTTCCTCACGTTGCAATGTCTCAATTCTCAACAGAAAAACCTACAGAAAATGTTTTCTTCTGATGATTGGACTGAATCTCGGTGGGCTCGTAGACAAGATGGAAAAGACACCAAAAAGAAAGTCTTTGACATTAATTTTTGGAAAAGGTCTTCAGAGCTGATAAAAATTACTGAGCCCCTTGTTAAGGTGCTAAGGATGGTGGATGGGGAAAATATGGCAATGGGATACATTTATGAGGCTACGGATCATGCCAAGGAGCAGATACGGGCAGCATACAGGGACAAGTTAGCTAAATATGGCCGGATATGGGAGATCATTGATAACAGATGGAACAATCAACTCCATCGTCCTATACATGCAGCTGGGTATTTTTTGAACCCAAAATATCATTATAGAACTCGGCTAGGAGATCAGTAGGATGGGGAGGTCAGATATGGATTGATTGATTGCTTGGAGCACATGGTCCCTAACCGTGCAGACCTTTTGGAAACACATAAACAACTTACTCATTTCAGTATGGCAGCTGGTACCTTTGGAAAGAACTTGGCAAAAATGGCAAGAGATGTGGATCAACCAGGTAAGCAATTCCAATTTGTTTTTCTTTTCAAGTTAAATTGTTTGTAAATAAGTAATGAAATGAACTATGTTACTAATGATTGTCTTTTCATTTGCAGCACATTGGTGGGAGTCATTTGGCGGCCAATGTCCTCAATTGCAAAAGTTTGCAATTAGAATCCTCAGCCAAACTTGCAGTGCTTCAGGTTGTGAGCGCAATTGGTCTGTTTTTGAGCGCATACACACAAAGAAGAGAAACCGTTTGGAACAAAAACGGTTAAATGATCTTGTGTTTGTGCAATACAACCTTCGCTTGAGGCGGAACCAACTGATGAGCAAAACACCTGATCTAGATCCCATTGTGTTGGATGATATTGATCCAACATCAGAATGGGTGGAGGAGACTGAAGATCCAATGTTTGAGGCTGATTTTGATTTTGATGCAGCAGTAGCGAGGGGTGAATTTGAAGCAAATTTGGTGGCGCCATCAAACGCAGACCCAGGATTAGTAGTTGCATCAAGAAAAGGCAAACAACCAATGGACGACACTAGTCATGCACCTCGAATAACTCGTGCTTCCATTAGGTCCACTTCTATTGTTATTAGTGGCAGGGGTACTGAGGTTGCAGATGAGCCTAAGGCTGAGGCATCCTCAGACTCTGATCCAGATGATGTCTATGTAGCAGCCAATGTTGATCCTGTGTCTATTAGCGGTGATGAATTTGATGATTGATCATCATTCATGTGTAGTCTTGTATTAGGCCAATGGCCTCATAGCTTGTAGCATTGTTTTTGGACTTTATGGGCCATTTGGAGCCTCATTGCTTATGTATTTTTCGATGATATGTATTGCACTCGGTGCCATTTTGATATATTCACCTTTGTATGGTATATAAATGAGCAAACTTTGCATATTTTGTCTCTATTGGCTTGGAATCATGGTTGCAAATCTTAAAAATAGTTTTTTTTATTAAAAAATAATTATTTAATGTATTTTTTTTAAAACCGGTTCATTGAGATCTGACCGCTACCGGTTAGACCAGTTCCAGTTCGAAGCCCGGTTCATTAGGTCCACCGGTCCGGTCACCTGTTCCGGTTTTAATAACTATGTCTGAAATCTCTTCAAAATCTCTGTAGTGTATCTCCCTTGACCAAGAAAGATCTCTCCATTCTGCTGCCAAACCTCCAACCCCAGAAAATAGTGCATCCGTCCTAGATCCTTCATGTCAAATTCCTCAGCCAAGTTCTTCTTGTAGTCTATGATGAGCCCTGATGATCCTGTCAAAAATAGATCATCTACATACAAATCCAATATCAACAGCTCAGTCCCTACTCTCAAGTAGTAGAGATTGGGATCTGCATCACTCTTGATGAATCCCATCTTCTACAGGTAGTTGTCAATTCGACCATACCAGGCTCTAGGAGCTTGCTTCAATCCTTATAACGCCTTTTTTAGTCTACACGCATGAGTTTTCTGATCATGTGTTTCGAAGCCCTCGGGTTGTTCTATATACACCTCTTCCTCTATCACCCCATTCAAGAATGTTGTCATGACGTCCATCTAGTGAATTCCCCATCCCATCTACGCAGCAAGGGATATCACTGATCTGATAGAGGTGTATCTGGCTACTGGGGCGAAGTTTTCTTCATAGTCAATCCCTTCTTTCTAAGCATACCCCTTAGCCACAAACCTAACTTTAAATTTCTTGATGTTGTCATCTGCAGCATACTTTATCTTGTAGATCCACCTGGATCCTACAACGGATCTCACCTGAGGTCTGGGAACCACTTCCCAAACATCATTCGTCATGATGGAACTGTACTTTTCCACCATTGCATCAACCCACATCTGATGATGAGTTGCTTCCCGAAAACTAGAAGGTTCTCCAACTTAAGCAACCAAGGCTTGATACCTCTCAAGCTACTTACGTTGTCTCTTCTCATTTCGGGGGTTTCCGACAAAATCCTCTGCATCCTTCAGAAGCTGTTGAAGTTCCCTACTCGTTCTCCCACTGGTGGTGGGTGGATTTACCGGCTCTCCCTCTTGCAAATCTTCGGGAGACACGTCCCTTGGATCCCTGTGCCTTAGGGAGGCAACTGAATTTTCTGTTGCTGGTTGTTGGGGCTGAACCAGAGGCTCCTCCTCAGACTGCGTAGCAAAAGGCAACTCATGGAATCTTCTGAAGGCTTTCTCCTACATGAACTTCACATC
This sequence comes from Pinus albicaulis, assembly GCA_034641835.2. Classification (NCBI taxonomy): domain Eukaryota; kingdom Viridiplantae; phylum Streptophyta; class Pinopsida; order Pinales; family Pinaceae; genus Pinus; species Pinus albicaulis. The sequence goes on from CM076578.1 coordinate 653,275,247, forward strand.
CCTGCACACCACGACTTTCCTGCTCTCAGGAATGTAGATGCGATATGCCTTTGCATTCTCGCTGTATCCTACCAGATACCCCTTTTCTGCAGTCATCTCTAACTTCTTCCTCTTCTCGCTGGGTATATGGCAGTAAGTTGTACTGCCGAAGATCCTAAAGTGACTCACTTCAAGCTTAATGCCAGTGAAGACTCTATCTGGCGTGATCTTTCCCAATGCTGCGTGAGGAGTCCTATTCTGAATGTAGACAGTTGTATTACATGCTTCAGCCCATAGGAATTTGGGCATGTCTTGGTCATATAACATCGCCCTTGTTGCTTCAACAATCGTCCTATTTTTCCTTTTTGCCATACCACTCTGCTCTGGATTGTATGGAGTTGTCCACTCTCTTCTAATGCCTTCCCTTGCACAGAACCCAGTGAATTCCTTATCAATGCATTCACCACCATTGTCTAAGTGTAACACCTTGATTCGCTTCCCTGTCAGGTTTTCTACCAGAGCCTTAAACTCTTTAAACCGACTGAAGACTTCATCCTTGGTCTTCAAAAAGTAGATCCAGGTTTTCCTGGAATGGTCATCAATGAAGGTGACGAAGTACTCGGCACCACTAAGAGCTCTGGTGGACATCGGTCCACAGATGTTTGAGTGTATCAAGTCCAATACACCCTTGGCCCTTTTGTTGCTTCTCTGATATGTTGCCTTGGCATATTTTCCTAATACGCACCCCGTGCAGACATCATCTCATTTTGTGCTCAGTTCTGGAGCACCTGTGACAGTTTTCTAGAGAATTCTTAACGCCCCATGATGCAAATGCCCAATTCTTCTGTGCCATAGCTCATTTAGGTTTGTTTCAACTGTGCTGTCGACCAGTGCCATTGGAGGCTCAAGCTGCAACTTGTAAAGTTTGTTGCTTCTTACCCCGATCTGTGCCTTCTGTTGGGGTCCTGTGTTTTGATAGATTAGCAAATCAAAAGACAAGGCAACATCAGAACCAATCTTTAGAGTTTCAAGATCTAGTCCTCCTGTTCTCAGAGAGGGATCTCTCAAATTATTTATTTTGCAAAGGTTTATCTTGTTTGCTTTTGAGTATTGGTTTTAGACTAGTTATTAAGTGCAAGTGTTTATTTGTTTGGTTGAATTGGTATAGCAGAACATGAAAGGTCTAGGTAGTATAAATAGAAAGAAGCAGTGTCAAATTCATTGGCCAATGGAGTCAAAAAGAGGTTTGTAACAAACTCATCAATGGACATGGGATATCAAAGGGCAAATCTAACTTGGCCACAGGATCCTTTAGTTTTGTGAATGAGATGGACATTAATGATTTAGAAAGAGAAATTTAATTCTCAACAAAGGGAACTTAAAAACATAACTTGGACAATAAAGAGGTATTTGATAGACAGGGCTAGCCATGAATTCTACAAACCACACTTTAAGCAAATAATGATCTCAAGACAACTTTCAAAATGAAATCTAAGATTCGGGAGCACATTCTATTTCCTCAAAGATTTTATTTCAAATGACTTAGAAAACATAAAAGATTCACTGATAATTGCGGTCATAGAAGAGGGAACACCTAACACATCTATGATCACAACTATAAAGACCTTTAAAACAATTGTTCATGCAGGGACAAAGGGTATGATCAAAACAGACCTCCTTGGCTAACTATAAACAATGGTACTTCCCAGGGAGACTTCAAAAACAGTTTTCAAGTGGCAGCAGACAAGCAGGGAAAACCATAAATCATGTTGGAACCAACTATTTGAACTATTAGAGAAATAAACAAGCATGAGGACTAAAGAGAAGATTAAAGACTCTAAAATACCTCAGTAGAAGAAAACATAAAACAGTGAAGGATAAACAGGTCTAAGGTGCTTCCAGGAGTCATTTCTTAACCTAAACTTTTCATCCTACTATAGTAAGAATTTATGGAACAAAATGAAAACAGGAAAAACAACAGACAGTTCAAAATACATCACCAACAACCAAGCTCATGGATCCAATGATAGAGCCTTCTCAAGAACAAGCATGTTTAAACATCATCAAGCTTCCAAGACTTCAATTTCTTCTTCAAATTCAAACAGACTATGTATTATTTCAGAGAGTTTCAGTGTTACAACTAGTGACCAACCAACCAACTTCTCATCTTCTTCAGAAGTATTTATAGAAGAAATGAGGAGGTGGAAGAGTTTTTGGATTGAAATGTGATTAATTCTACACTAAATGCAACTCCTAGCCTTGAAAACCATGCAAGGCATAAGGCAGGAATGCATTGAATTACAACTCTGTTTCATTTATTCTATTTCTGTTTTTTTAGGCTTAATGGGTAAAAAGATTGACTTTAAGGCCTATTTATCTTTTATAATAACTTTACTGACAATTTGAAATATCTTCCTTTGTTTGAAATAACTGTTCAGTTGTCTTTAGGCAAAATATCACTGACGAGGCAATAACTATGCCTTCTTTTGATTTATTGAGGCTGCAGGTGGCACTTTTGGTAGCTGAGGATTCAATTAGCCCCTTTGATGTGGCTCTGAGTTGTCCTTTGACTGATATTTCTCTGTTTTACCTTTAAAACATTTTGAATTTGTTTTTAGTTTGTGTTTAGGCTTAATTAGCCTTGAGATTTTATCTTTAACCATCTTCGAACTGCTGACTGTGATCATTCGCTTTATTTGTGGTTTTTAGGCCTTTGATTCCTTTAAACTCTGTTTAGAATCTTTAATTCTTCATTTTATGCTTTCATCATGTGTTTTTAACGTTGATACTCTTCAATCAATTGATTCTGACTGTGTTTGCATGTTTGCAGGGCGCAGGGGGTTTTATGATATCACCGATGCTCATGAGGCACGAGCAAAAACATAATTTGAACGTTGTAGATTCCCCTTCTTCGTGAATAATGGCCTGTGCATTGTCATCCCTAACCTTCGTTTCATTTTTAAAACTGTGGAAAAAAAACCCATATAACATGCAAAAAACAAACAAAAATTATGAAAATCCTACAAAAATAGGTTTAACAGTTGCTTTGGAGGTTTGGGCACGAGGTTGAACAGGAGCCGTTGGATTAGAATAATCAACGGTCGAGACCGCTTGGTGAAATGTTTGGGAGCAAATTAGGGTGGAAAGTGAAACGAGAGCGAGATTAAAACGGGACCGTCCAATATCAGAGATCGACGGCCAAGATTAAAAGATGAAAAAGGTTCGTTTGAGGAGGGCAGTGGTTTTGGAAAACCATTGATGGTTATCGCGCAACGTTCGGGCGGTTTATGATTTTGGTCGAAAAAACACGATTCCATACAGCTTTTGACACGTGTATTTGGAAAACCACCCATATCACGCAAAACTTGTGCACTGCGGGGAGGTCCAAAAATTTACGCGAAACGCGTCAGCAACCGTCGGATTGGAGGTTGCAGATCCAACGGTGCAGATCGCACGCGATGGATGAAGAGTTGTGCGGAGAATGTATGCGGGATCCACGATGACGGCTTATTGGGTTTAATCTTGATCGTGGGATCTTGAAAATGAACGATCAAGATTTGATAAAGGGGCGGAGTTATGGAATGAAGGAAAACTTGATAAGTGAACGGGCGGGTGTTTGAGTTATCGGGTTAAGTTCTGACCGTCAGATTTAAAGAACAAACGGCTAGGATCAAAAGAGGAAATGTATATATGGATGGATGAAAAGGTAAAGTGGGATGGATGAAAGGATGAATGAGGCCCGATGGTCGTTGATCTGCAGAGATCAATGGTCCATATTCATTTAAAATTTAGACGTCGGGGAAACAAAAATACAAGGAAATAAGGCTTCGAAAAGGGTTTTTGGGCCTTATAAGCGCCCAATTATGGGGCTAGGGCCACATGAGGTGGAGGGCTAATGGACATAAGGCCTCGGGGGCTTAACTCTTTATAAAATGCAAAAGAGTGCTTTTAAGGCCAAAAACAGGGTTTTTAAGGCCAAAATAAGGTTCTGATAGGTGAAATGAGGGGATTTAAAACCAAATAAGGGGGAATAAAAGGTTTTAAAGGGTTTTTGGAATGATTTAGAGGTTAGATGAAGGGTTTTTAGAGGATTTTATGGAGGAAAAAGGGTGAACAATGGAATTGTTTTATGAGTGAAAGGAGGAGTGAAAATGATGGAAAATGGGGTTTCATAAGCAGTTTTCTTTGGGTAACAGCAAGGTTCTTTAGGATTAAAAGGGAAACAGCAGTGAAGATTATCTCAAAGGGTAATAATCATCATAAAAACTTCAAAAGATGATAAGTTTTCAAAGGGAACTATCTCTTGAAGGTTTAAAAGACAAGTTTAGCCACCATTGGGTATGACAAAATTTATAGGTGGCTAACACCTTCTTCTTCCAACTGGGGTGTTTGAAATTGACGTAGACTCTATTGCCAATAAAGTAGACATCATAACCTCAGTTTTAAAGCTAAGACACCAAGAGAAAATTCATCCCCAACCCCGGCACATGCAGAACATTATTGGCCCAGATCTTATTTCCAGCCTCAGTCTGAAAAAACTACGGTACCTCTCCCAACAGGAGTGCATTTTGCTTTATTCCCCATGGTTATTTTAAAATTCATCTGCTCTTCTTGGTAGTCAGAAAAACAGTCCCGCACTCCAATCATGTGAGCAGAGGCTCCACTATCAATATACCAGACATCAGCAGAAGCAGTGCTTGATACACAAGTAAAATCTTCCTCAAGTCTGGATGCCAAAACAGAGACATCGTGACCCATCAATTATGTCATGCTTCTTTCCCCTCCTAGAGAACTGCGTGAACCCTTCTGCATTGTTGCTGCAGCAGTAGACTTTCGTTCACTCGCTGATTCTCCCCTCATGTTACCCATCTCTGGCTCTGATATCATGTGAAATTTTCAATCTGAAAACTATCCAGTTGCAGTGATAGATTTATTTCTCCTACTTATTATTTCAATAAGTTATTTTTCATAAATCTTCTGGCAAATATCGAAATAAATACTACTACAACATTCACAAATATATATACAGAGAAATGGATAGTAAAGGACATAAGCACAAGAATCAATCACATGTACACAGTTATTTTTGGACAATTGTCCCCGAAAAAACCCAATGCGGGAAAACCAGTGCAGCAGATGAGGATTTTATTAATTCTTCAGCAAAAGATATCTTTACAAGAAAAATATACTGGCAGACAAAATCTGAAACACCTGAGACAAAATTCCTGACTCTCTCGAACAATTCTCTGACACCCTGATCAGCCTCTGCTTCTCTCCTGCCTGTCTGTGTGCTTCACTGCGCAGTCCCAGCGCTGGATTGCATAAGTCTGCGTACGGACTGCGTGGGTTCTCTGCACTGCAGCCTCACACTGCCTCCAGTGGCCCACTGCTCCATTCTGTCCCTGACCTCGATCACTTCTAACTCCCTCCTCCTTCTGCTTCTGCAATCTCATCGCCCTGCAACTCTCCCACTCGAAATCGAATTCTCTTGCTTCACAATCGATCTCCTTCGGGTACTGAGTGTATGCCCAGCTTGTTTTCCAAATGACCCTCAAGCCTTCTTTTATAATCTTCTCATTGGAGAACCAACGGCCCAGATTAAAAGTTTAATCAATGGCTAAGATTAGAACTTGACTTGATCCTTGCTTTCTAGAAGATTCACACTCTGACTTATTAATACCCTTTAATTATTTCATTTCCCTAAGTTTAGACTTAGGGTCATCATTAAAATAATTAATTATTTTAATAAGTCATGAACTGAGTGGAATTTCCACAAACGATTTCTGGTTTCTTTGGAAAGCTGTTGTCCAAGCCTCCCTGCAAAGTTTGAGACTTGGAACACTTCCAGATGCTACAAAAAACAACACACCTATCATGGCAACTTAATCTCACATGCGTGTGACCCTATAGCATCTTACAACTAACCTCTACGCATACAACCTTCATACCCTATGTGTGCGATTCATATAGTAGTCAGCTTGTACCTCTCACAAGGGCTTCATCCCACATGCGTGTGACCTTACAACACCTTGTGGCTATGTACGACCACTTATGGCAGTTGTAGTCCTACCAACTCTATATGCTACATCTAATTTCCTACTGCCTCACATGGCTTAACCCTTGTTTATGCCTATGGCTCTCTCTGACTATAGCCTAGTTGTCAACTCCATTGTCCCTATCCTCGCACCCAACAACTATTTCCTACAACAAATGTGTAAAGTACCTGCCTGAGCTACTCTCAACAACAATGGCCATAGCTTGGGTTAAGACACTCCAAGAAGCATGGAAGATGCTCCTGTGAGTCAAAATTTGGGTCATTAAACACCCATTCAACCAAGAGACATCAAAATATAATGAAGTTAACCATCATCTAGCCCATTTATTTTCCAATTCAAGGCTTCAAGGCAAGACCACATCACCCAAGCTACATCAAGAGAATGACCCATCATCCAAGTCATCATCTCCATGTCAACAAATTATCCCATTGTTTCCATCTATGTAAATCAACCCTCAAATGATGTAAAAATCAATTCCAAAAGGTGACCAAAAGGAGGGCATTACATATCCTTCCACATTGCATGCCAAACAGATGTCCACGTGTGCCAAACAGAACCAACAATGCTCTGGGAGGTGTGACTATTGCCTCAATATGCATGACGTGCCTCAAACAATGTAAACTACCTTGTGAAACATGAAAGCACCTAAAAATTAAACTACAACCAAACCATAAAGGAGAGTTATGCCATGCCACAAATTGCTCTCGTTCATCAAAAATTTTACTAGAGCTAGCCCTGTTGAAAGGAGGAGTGACAAGTACAATGTTGCTTTTGAAGGGGGAAAGCATGTTAGGGAAGTGTTATTAGAACTGGACCAAACTGAACCAGCCAATCCAATCATTTTGGAAGGAAAACCATTCCAAACCAGTGTCACAGTCAGTACTGAACCGATTGATTTGTACAATGCTACCAAGGACCCTTTGAATGCAAATTTTTTATAAGAAGCAAAAAAATATGAGTGAAGAAGCCTAGTATTTGACCACATTGCTCTCGTAATGTTATGCAATTAATGATAATGTTAAATTTTTAAAATAAAAGTGACCATTAATTGACTCTAAATGTTTGAGAGTGGTTTCGACCGCATTGAACTTCACATGGAGAAAGTAAAATTTTATATCCCACTCAAAATCTAACTCAACAGTTTTCCAAGCTTCCAAAATTTGGGGGATTGCAACATTACCATTGAATTTTGTCATGTAGGAGGGTCTGGAATTATGTTAAAATTGGACAACTAGGTCCAAACTCTGGGTTGTGCTGCTCAGATGACGATCCCAATATTTTTATTGGATTCCTCTTTCGGAGAGGTGTAAGATTGATCTAAAGATCATCTCGATCAGATGAGCAGAACATGTACTTTGAATTTATTCCACTTATGTGCTAGGTCGGCCTGGAATAAAATATTGACTTAAATGTCTTAAAAGGACGTGTCACACACCCCAAAGATTCCTATATATTAGAGAAACTTAGAATTCATTTGACACACTTTCTGGTGAAGGAATTCTCTCTCTCTCTGGATAGCGTTGGAGCTATATATGGACTGTTCTTTGTTTGGGTTGTTCTGGGGTTATGTGTGACACGCTTGGCTGAATGACATATTTGAGACTTTGCTGGTAGAAGCATCCTGCTGATCGCCGTAACGCCACCATTTATTATCTCTGTTTTGGCTTGTCTTCTATCGATCTATTAGTATGTTCTATCTTCTTCAGTATTGTGCCCTAATCTGAAATGGCATAGAACATTTCCAAAATTTAACATGGGATCAGAGGTGAGGTGAAGACCAAGCCCAACATGTTGTCCAACGTGCTGTGGATATTTGCGGTCTTTGTTGAAAGACAAGAAGAGGAACTCGATTAAGACAAAGCTAAGGATAAGAGGCTGGGTTTAGGTCTCTTTATGACTATTTGGATGCCAAACAAACCCCTGTAGAAGAAGCCGCAGTTCTGTGCGGACAATCTGAAGAAGGCCGCAGCCCTAGGTGAGGGCCAAAGTTTGTTTGGAAGGCTGGAAATAGCCCAAGAGCAGCCTCTAGGAATCTAAAGGCTGATGACATGTTGGAAGCTCGTGAGAAAAAGGATAGACATCTCTGTCTTGAGGTCGCAGCTCGCAGCAAATAACTCGTTTCAGCAAGGAATCTAGCCGCATTAAATTCTGAAGCTGTGTTAGGGTGCAAAGAGCTGCTTTCATTGCTTCGATGATAGCTTACGGCACACGGAGGAGCGTTGGTTGGACAGACGTCGTCACTCTGTGTGTAAAAGCCAAATTTTTTTAATTCCCGAAAATTGCAGGGTGGGCAAGCAAGGAGTTGCCGTCATTTACAAGACGGTTGTCCAAATTAATTCCTCGCGCGGAAAACCTTCATTTTTTTCCTGGCTGCCGGAAAATTCTATCAATGGCTGGACGCTCGATCTCAGAGGCTGACTACATTAGGCCCCGATCGAGGACCCGAATTGAAATGATAAGATCAATTCCGATGATCTCTGTCTCGCAAAACTGGCGCACGGATGAGTAATTTTGATTTTGAAGCGAGGTTAAACAAAAGTCGTAATATTGTTCATCAGTCAAGATGCCGATATCGTGGTCCTCAATTCAGGACATTGGAGGACCCATGAGAATAAAGCGACAACAAAATACTTCACACGAAACGGAAACTACCGTTACCAGCGATTGGATTCAATGGCTGCCTTCAAAAAATCACATAGCGCGGAGGGAAATTGGATTGATCAGAATGTCAATGCTACAAAAACGGGAGTGTTCTTTCGTGGATTCTCTTCCATGCATTTCAGTGCAAAATTATGGATCAAAATGCACACCCATAGTGGTATTTTGAGACAAAGCAATTCTGAGAGTAGTCGCTCGTTAGTTCTTATCGACCGGTGGAAAATGTGCTCAGCCAAGAAATCCCGCGAGCGTTGCCGTCTCTTTCGTATGTCTGTTCTGAATTAGCAAGTTGGGATGAACCATATGCATCGGGATTCATATGGCCGATTCGTAGGGGACAACAAGAGTGGTGTCAATTCGAGCCTTCGATGGAACGATTACATGCTCATGACTGATTTCATTTCTCCAGAGATGGGTTATTTGGTGGATGTCAAAGCGGTTTTCAATGTTTCATTTCATGTTATCAAGGAGTCTCAAAACCGCTATTCAAAGATTGCTGATTAAAAGAAAAAAAAAAAAAAAAAAATTGGGATTGGCGTGAATTTATTACCATGACAAGTCTCTTTGACCAAGATTCAGTGTACTTGGTGCAAGTCACAGTGGTTTTTTTCTGCAGAGGTTCTCATTTTAAAGGAGACCTCTATAATACAAGAGTGCACAAATCATGAAGTAACCGAGGAACCTTCACATGGAAGGTCGAGAACTCTTTAGTTTTTAAGAAGATCATGGGGACAAGGAAAATCTTCAGCAAATTCTTTCAGGCTGGTGGTTATGAGCTACACATAGGTGTCTACAAGTCATTTGATACTCTATGCATATACTTGGAAAGTGATCAATCTGTTGGAACCGATCCTGATAAGAATTTCTGGGTCAGATATCGGATGGCAGTAATGAATCAAAACATTCTGAGACAACTGTCCGGAAGGAGTCATCCATATGTTCAAGGACACCATGGATGCAAGGGAAGGAGGTTGCATTATTTGAGGTGTGTTTTGGGCAAGAAAAATGAGGTAACTGCCCATGAACAATCCAGCAGCCCATTCATAAGGCACCTTGCTGCAGCTTCAGAAGGTTGTCCAATGACTGGATAGTGGATGGTGTAGCCTGCTAATGCCCTAACAGAAATTTATAGCTCAGTAAAGCCTTGAATTACTAGGCATCTCCTTTGGACAGTCCCTGAAAAAAATAATTATTATATACAGTTTTCTGATATGTTTGATAAAACTGTCACTTCTGCAATTGATTTCTTGGCTACGTGTATATATCAGGGCCTGCAAATTATTGATTATCATCAGCAAAATTCATTTCTATGGAAGTCATCTATAAGATTTTCATTCAAAACTCTAGATTGTCTTGAAGATTCAGGTCACTTTGATGAACAAAGTAACACATGTAACATATATTGATGAATTGAGGGGCAGTGCAGTGCCTCATTGAACAGTATTATGATATTGTTGTCTAGTGACAGTGGTTGTGAACCAGCATATACCTGGACTTAATCTATTGGCAGTAACCTTAAAAAGTGCCTTGTCCAGTTTTATCCTGTTGGATGATTGGGGCTAGAACATTGATGAGCAAGAGTACCATTATTACTGTGCTGGATCTGCATGGACTGACATGAAGAAGGCTAAATTCTGTGTTTTAACATCTGTATGATCAGTTCCTAGATCTGTGAAATCCAGGGGAAAAATCGCATAACTGAGATCTGAAGTCTTGGGCAGATCTGTAAATAGAAGCAGTGCTGGATGAGACGTCAGATGTAGTAGATGAAGCTCTCAAGTGCAGAATTATGAAAGAAGGAATCATGTTTGGATTTCTAGTTCTGTGAGTCACAGTAAAGAGGGTTGGTTGAGGAAGCTCCAGCAAACTATCAGGACTTCTAACACAAGCTGAGGCTTGTTGATATATTCTCCCTATTGGACAGAAACATAGATATACACCCATGTAGCAGTAAGCATGTGACAATAGCAATCCCACATTGGAGCATAATGGTAAAATGTGTTTCTGCAGCTTTCAGACACGTTGCTGGAAGTCTTTAGCAAAAGACTATTGTCCTGGATGGTTTTGACTATGGGAGAATAAAACTCCCTTCCAAGCTGGTGTCTGAGATGCCCTCAATTAAAAATAGATGTTTTTTTCTCCTTCTCTCAAAAGAGAAGCTAGCATTAAGAGAGAGAATATATCTGTATATGCTCCTGAGCGGATACTTTTGTTCAACGAAAGAAGATCCTCATGGCTCAGGGACATATGGCTTCAGAGGGGGAAATTCCAAAGGAAAACCAAGAAGCCATATAAATACCAAGGTATCTAGCAGCCATGAGTACTATTGAAGCTTGGATCCTTTGAGGAAGTCGTAAAGCATCAAGTCTGGAAGGATGATATGCACGAAGAGTATGAGTCCATTATGGAGAATGATGTCTGGGATGTGGTTCCAAGACCATAGGACAAAGCAGTTGTCACCTCGAAATGGCTCTACAAGATCAAGCATGGATCTGATGGAAGTGCTGAAAAGTTCAAGGCAAGACTCGTTGCCCGTGGCTTCTCTCAAAAGGAAGGCATAGATTATGATGACATATTTTCACCTGTGGCCCGATACACCACCATTCGATCTATTATAGCCCTTGCTGCTACAGGATGGAGTCTTCATCAGATGATGTGAAGATCGCATTTTTGCATGGTGCGATAAAGGAAGAGATATATGTGGAGCAACCTCTGGGGTTGGAAGTCCAGGATCGGGACACCCATGTCTGCAGGTTGAAGAAAGCCCTCTATGGGCTGAAACAAGCACCCTGAGATTGGTACAAGAGGATAGATAGCTACTTGATGAAGCTGGGCTTCACTCAAAGTAATGCTGATCTGAACCCTTACTTCAAGGTTGTCAAGGGAAAACCTCTCATTCTGGTGCTGTATGTGGATGACCTCTTCCTGACAGGTGTTGACCCTCTCATTCATCAGTGCAAGAGGGAGCTCGCTGCTGAGTTCGAGATGAAGGACCTAGGACGAATGCCTAGGCCTGAAGGTCTAGCAGAGACCTGGCGAGAATTTCCTTTCTCAAGGAAAATACATTATGAAGTTTCTGGTATGATGGACTGTAAGTCCATGGAACTCAACTTTAAGAAGTTGAGTAGCAGTGTTGCTGGGCCCGTCCTACTGAGTATCGTCAACTCATAGGGACCCTGATGTTCTTAATGAACAGCTGTTCGGACGTATGTTGTGCAGTGAACACTTTGAGTCAACACATGGTTGATCATAACATTCACTGGGTTGGTGCCAAGAAACTCTTGAGATATCTCTGAGGTACGATAGACCATGGGCTGAGATACACTGCCGGGAGTATGACACTCCATGGATATACTGATGCCGATTGGGCTGGCAGTGTGGTGGATCGCAAGAGCACATCTAGATGCTACTTCACATGTAGATCTGCTTCGGGCAGGAATCTAAAGTCGGTAGCCTTGACCACGGCTAAGGCCGAATACATTGTAACATGTATGGCCTGTTGTGAAGTCACTTAATTGCGAAAGCTCTTCTGTGAGCTGTTCGAGCATGTGCTAGATGCCACCATTATCCTTTGTGATAACCAGCGGGGGATTCATTTGTCATAGAATCCCAGGTTCCACGATTGATCCAAGCATGTTGATGGCTGGTACCACTTTATCTGGGATATGGTACAGCGAGGCGCCGTAAGGCTCGATCATATAGGAACTGATGAGCAGGTCGCGGATATTCTCACAATGCCCTTGGGAAAGGTCATGTTCCTAACCTTCCGTGAGAATCTTGGAATCATGGAACGATCCTATTCTGAGGGTCCTGTTGGACGATGAGCTCTGGGAGCTCTGGGGGGCTTTGGGGACAACTTCTCGGAGCTATGAGCAACCACAAGGCTAGGCTTGCCGAACCTTGTTGGTGTGCTTGGACCCCACCGTTGTGATTATTGAGTTGGTTCACCTCTCATTATCTATGCCCCGTATGCATCCTACCCATTGAGTTCAAGGCTCATGGGAAGTACCTCTCATTTGGCCAATGAGGTGGGAAAAGCTAGAGACTAGTAGCAAATACTGATGGACGCATCAGAGATTGCCGTACTCTCTATCTAGGATGGCACGGTCCAACCACTTGATCTGGGATCAAGTTTAGTGAGGTCTGGGACCTCTGCCTGACTTCGGGTCAGATGAACCAACTTCGGGGTGGTTGGAGACTCTTCGTGAGTCTGATAGAGGTTTCGGACCTCTGGGCTGAATCTGTCAGCCGGGTATGATGTCTTTGTGACTGACCCACTTCTGTTCTGAAATAAAGAGGCCAGCAAAGCAAGTTACGACGGGATGACGCACGATGTTTGGATTGCACTAGTGGACGGAGTTCTCCCTAGTTGAGAGGGAGTGTTAAAATTGGACAACTAGGTCCAAACTCCGAGTTGTACTGCTCAGATGAAGATCCCAATATTTTTATTGGATTCCTCTTTCGGAGAGGTGTAAGATTGATCTAAAGATCATCTCGATCGGATGAGCAGAACATGTAGTTTGAATTTATTTCACTTATGTGCTAGGTTGGCCTGGAATAAAATATTGACTTAAATGTCTTAAAGGACGTGTCACATACCCCCAAATATTCCTATATATTGGAGAGACTTAGAGTTCATTTGACACACATTGTTGTGGAGGAATTCTCTCTCTCTTGAGAGCATTAAAGCTACGTATTCTTTGTTTGGGTTGTTCTGGGGTTATGTGTGACACGTTTGGTTGAATGACCTATTGGAGACTTTGCTGGTAGAAGCATCCTGCTGATCGCCGTAACGCCACCATTTATTATCTCTGTTTTGGCTTGTCTTCTATCGATCTATTAGTATGTTCTATCTTCTTCAGTATTGTGCCCTAATCTGAAATGGCATAGAACATTTCCAAAAAATAACAAATTAGCATTTAATCAAGAGCACCCACTCAAAATCTAACAAACGCAATAGTTTTCCAAGATTTCAAAATTGGGGAGATAGCAACGTTGCCATCGGATTTTGTCATCTAAGACGGTCTGGAATTAGCATTTAATCAAGAGCACCAAGCCCTATATGTACCTTAATGTTAGTGCATTGGTTATTGAACTCCTTTATCATGACCCTATTAAAATGTACCCATCACTCAAAAAAATATTGATTTGACATGCTAAGCTTTGGGTGATATTGATGATAATGATCCCAATATAAGCAATTATTCTAATGATATGTAAGTATTTGTTGTGGCATGATTTTTTTAGATACTAGAGACCAGCTAGAACCTATTTGTTGATGTATTTTCAATTAAGAGATGGATTGCACTCGGTTCTATTTTGGTTATGCACACCCTTACATGCTATATAAATGATAACTTTTGCATATTTGTGTATAAATGGTTTGGATTCAGATGGGTGTACATGAGTATATACGTTTTTCTTAAGAATTTAAATATTTTGTGTTTTTGGTTGACTGTTTTTTTGCTCTGGTCTTTTTACCAGTTCTAACGGGTTTCTAGTTCATGGGGTCTACCAATTTGGTCAACGGTTCAGTCTTGATAACACTGTGTTACGGTCCTACCCAAACATATGAGGCCACCTTCCTTTAATAAGACCCAATAAATGGTTAGTAGTCAATCATTGTAAAAAAAGGAACTCTTTATTGATATGGCCAAAAATAGATAGTAGGCCTTCATTATAAATAGGTCTGTAGGTAGTTAAGATTCTCTATGGATAGCTATATATTGATTGGAAGGTTATCTAATGTTTTCTCAAGAATTGTTATTTTATTTGGAGCTTTGCTCTAGGAGGTTGCCCCCATGAAGGCAAATACACATAGTTCTCTATTTTTTCGTTATCAAGAGAATTTTCTTAGGGATTATCTATTTTCTCTTGTGCTCTTTGGTTTTGCACTACATTTTATGCAATAGCTCTGAAGTTTTGGGGTTAAATACATAATAAAGACAGTCACAAAAATAAGACGAAGGATAGGGCTCAAATGAGCAAATAGTAATTCTCTGGAATCAATACCTCATATGCAAAACAAAAGCTTACTTGCTCTTCAAGCAATGCCTAAAATGATTTCCAAAAGTTTTTGACCTTGCTTAGAAACAAAGCAACCTCAAAATGCTATTATACTAAAAAAGGGTTAAACAGTGTCAAAGCATGTCTCTCATAGCAGCAAACAGCTGGCGATGATCTTCCTTGAAAGATGTATCTGTTACAACATCCCTTTTGTATAGAAGACAAAATTATATTTGTAGATTTATAAATGTCTTACTTGATAAGAATAATGGTAAAATGATGATGGTACAACACCCTTGTGACAGTATGCTTATAGCATTGACTGGTCATGAGGTGAAAGGGTTCGTACCACTTGACTTTTCAATAATTCATTATAGTATTTTAATTTATAACTATAATTGTGTTTATTACAGTATACATGACACTCATATGAAAAATCCCTTCTCCAGCAAATATGATCTTCTAAAATGCCAGAAAATCTATTAGGAAGGCTAGAACACACTGCAATTTGGAGGTGCAGATTCACAATTTAACACTCACCATTAGGCAAAATGAGGAGAAAATAACTGGGATACTACTCTACACCAGAAGTAGGAGCAGAGTTGGAAGATGAGTTATCTCCATCTAATCACCATGAATGCACCAACAGCAAGTCTAATAATGCCCTTTGTCGATCATTACTGAACCTGAGTCTGCTACATAAGGTTGAAGGCGAAACCCCAAGGACCACAATCATCCGCCACTCAATGTTAGGCTTATCCTAAAAGGCTAAATAATATGTAATCCTGTTTGAGATATTATGTGATTATTAGAACTTGGACCAATAGACTGTACTATTTTACCCCGAGACTTTGCTTTCCTACATTTTGTGCAAGGCATGTTGGTTAGGCTAGCGGGTGATTTTGGCTTGTAAACCCATCCGTTTGATTTTTTGCTAGTGCTAGTGGTGAACATGATTGCGCCCTACTTATTTTAACAAAATTTGAAAATTCCCTATGTATATTTATTATTTATTGTTTATAAATTTATATTAATAGTTGATGGAAAAAACTTGTCCAAAAAATTATTGTACTTTGGGAACATTTGGGATTGAGTCAACCAAGTTGGGTAATCCTGAGGAGAGATCGGGTGCTATTAGCAGAGCCTCTTGTAGCATCCAAGGCCAGATGGAGAAATCTAGTAATGGGCACTTAGATGTTTGATCGGGACTGGAGATGGTCTCATGGCATAGCCAACCGGGATGGGTACACAAACGTGACAAAGCATTTCTTGACAGAACAGAAGAGTGTACACTGTCTCACCTACATATCACTCTCGGTATTAATGGCAGGAGTGTCTACAAGGCACTTGATGCCTCCAATCGCTGACATAGACTAAAAGATGGAAATGATCAACCTGGTAGAACCGGGTCTGGATAGGTTCCGTCTTTATTTGACCCTGTTCTGTTTAACTCTGGCATATTCTGCAAAGCATATTGTTATTCTTTTTTTGTTGTAAAAAACTGCCTTCTATAAAAGCATGATTTCTTTTTCATTAATAGCTTGCGGCAAACAACCCTGAGTTTCAGAAAATTTCTTAGAGGTTGCAAACAAATTCAAGATTCAGTAAAATTCAATCCACTTCAGTTGAGCTCATTTTTTAACAGAATTATTTCATGGGTTACAATACAAGAAAGCAATGTCAAGGACCCCGATGATTTTTGGAGTAATCTCTGTCTATTTATCCAATAGTGTGTAGTGACCCTAATTTAGGCGAAATAAACTTATTAATGTGACTTTCTGCAATATGGATTTCACCATCTGTTCGAGTAACTTTGACACACTATAATTCAAATATTGAATCATTCATGCTTTTCAAACGGCAATGAGTGCCGTTGTAAATTTACTGTAAATGTTTTAGATGAGGGGAAAATAGACTTTTGGGTTTTGATTTCATTTATTTGAGATCAGGAGCTATATCATTATGCAGATGGAAGGCAGTAAAAGCACAAAAGATATAAACGACTCCTGTATTCTGAAAAATTTAATGATTGTTTCTACTGATTAAGGGAGGAGAGAACAGTGTGTATGCAATTAACTAGAAACGAACCCGTCTGTGCCGCGGTTGTGTCACTTCTTCCTCCTGGGCAATATCATTAAATTGAACGTTAAAAACGGCACTGTTATAGGGTTTTGGAGGTATATCCAAAAGGGCGCCAAATATCGCCGAAAGTTGAACCCAAATTTAGTGTCTTCAAAACCATATAAATTTAATATAATTTCGACAATTAAGTTTTAATGCATCTATGAACTTTCTTCACCGCCTACTTAGAAATAAGTAGTTAGTGAAGCCATGAAACAAGACCATCTGTTCATTATACAACCATGGACGGTAGGCCTTTCTTGTCATCATGAAAAAGTGTACTCTAAATGTTCTACGTTTCGGATAACTTTGGCATATTCTTTTTTCGGGTAACTCTCGCATACTCTGCAAAGCATACTGTGATTTAATTTCTTGCTGTGCAAAACTGCCCCATAAATGTATGGTCAATCTTCGTTAATAGCTTGTGCCAAACAACCCTGAGTTTCAGCAATTTGCTTAGAGGTTGCATACTAATTAACGATTCAGCAAAATTCGATACACTTCACTTGAGTTCCTTTCTTGAGAGAATTAGTCCATGGGCTGCAATACAAGGAGAAATGTCACGCACCTCGGCAATTGAAATTACCTCTATCTAGTTATCCACCAGTGCGTAGTTGCCAACTTACTGCAAGAATGATTTCATCGTCTGTTCGGGCATCTTTGACACAACATATTTCAAATATTGAATCATTCATTCGTTTCAAATGGCGATGCGTGCCGTTGTAAATTTACTGTAAATGTTTTAAGCGAGGGGGAAACTCGAATTTTGGCTTTTATTGCATTTATTTGAGACCAAGAGTTATGTGATTATGCAGATTGAAGGCATTAAAAGCACGAAAATTCAAACGACTCCTCCATTCTGAAAGTTTCATGATTGTTTCTACTGATTAAAAGAGGAGAGAGGACTGTACAGACATTTACCTCGAAACGAGTCCGTCTGTGCCGCGGTCGTGAAGCTTCCTCCTCGTCAATTGAAAGTAAAAAACGGAGTCTGAGAGGGTTTCGACGATACATACAAAAGGGCGCCAAACATCAGCGAGAGTTGGGGCCAAAATTTATAGTGTTCAAAACAATGTTAAATTCATTATATAATTTCGGTCATTAAGTTTTAATGCACTTATGAACCACCGTCTTAAGAAATGCGAAATTATGAAATGAAATGATAGTCTAGAGAATAAAAATAGTTTGTGAATTATTAATTCTTGTTTTTTTGCTTTTGCAATTTGCTTCTCATGAGCTGGTTTAATCTCCAACAATTTTTTTTTGTTTAATCTCTAACAATTTTCTTGTTGAAAAAGACAATGCCAATAAATTGATGTTAACATATTCTCATAATTTTCTCTAATGTCTTTGAATGCATCATATTTCAAAATGAAATGTTTTTTCCGATTCCACTGCCCCAGATGTGCAAAATGCACACACCCGTTCTTTCCAAACTTCTTTAGGCCATTTCCACTGTCCTATTTCACACCGAAGTTGATGCAAGTTGGTTCTTAATTGAGTAATAAGAGCCTTTGCCCTCCACGGAATGTTAGCTCCAATGTACTCTTTTTGTTGGAGATCACTAGTAGGGTTGAATTCTTCAATGTAGTACTTCTTCTTTCTGCCCAACTCTTTTCCCCGTACTCGTATATGAAACTTCTCCATAACAAACAAATTTAGCTCCTTGCTATTTGTGAGACAAGCATTGAGGTACATATTCCATTTTTGCATCCATGTGTAGTTTTGTATCATATATGTTTTCTTTCTTTCACTCATGCATTCCTTGAAGATAACATTAGGCCATCTACCTACTCTCATTTGCTCAATTCTTTTTAGATATCTTATGAGTTGCATGATAGCAATTGCTTCGGTCGGAGTTGCTCCTGTTTCACTTGACATTGTCTCATAAGGTACCGAACTTTTTATTTTGAACTTACTCATGATCAAGCATTTTTGGATTTTCTCAAATTGTTTCCATTTTGAGACGGGAGTGCTGCTAACCCACAATTCACACCCATATAGCATCTCTAGACAAACTAGGAGTCCAAAAAGCACTTTAATCGTTTTCCAATCCCATAACTCTGCTTCTCTACATCTGTTTGAAAGAGTATATAATGCTTTCTACCCTGCTAAAATTCTCGTCTTTATACAGTCCTCCCAATTAAGTTTGTTGTTGAAATCAATCCTCAAGTACTTGAATGCATTTAATTCTTCAACAATGTTACCTTTAAAGAAGAATGTATGTTGTCTCTGCTTCCTTTTACTAGAGAAAATCATTATTTTGGTCTTGCTCGTATTGACTTACATCCCCATTCCTCTACAAAAATGCACAAGGGCATATAAGTGCATCTACAATCCATGAGCTGATTTAGAAATCAATACAAGGTCATCAGCGTATAAAAGCAGCTTTATCACAAACTCCCCCAACCGAACACCATCTCCACCTTGGAGATTTAGCCACTCTTCCAGTTTATTAATATATAAACCAAAAACTATAGGGTATAGAGGGAAACCTTGCTTGACTCTAATGTCACTTCTAAAGCTTTCTAAAATACACGTTGAGGTTCTAATTTTGACTTTCACCTCTTCATAAAGGCTATGGACAATGGCTCTATAATGCAAAGAAATTTCAAGTTCTTCCATTCTATGCCACAACTTATCTCTAGGGATTGTGTCAAATGCCTTTTTGAAGTCAACAAAGCAGCAAAAAACTTCTTCTTTGTCCCCCTAAACCTTTTCAATAATGTGTCTCAACGTGATACCATGCTCCATTGTAGAATGCTTCGGCCTAAAACCCGCTTGTCCTTTTGCCCTCTTTTCTTCTACTTTTGACCACTTACTGATTCTATTTTCTACCATGTTGCCAAAAATCTTTGCAAACAAAGGATTGATCATAATGGTTCTATAATTGGAAGGATTATTAATGTTTCCACTTTTAAAAAGGGGTATTGTTAGGCTAGTTATCCGACCTCTTGGGAATCCTTGTTGAATGATGTTGTTGAATATTTCCATGATGTGCAGTGCGAGAGTGTTCATTCCCCATTTTAGATACTCGGGTTGAAGTTCAACCAAGTCCTTTGCCTTTCATGTTTTCAACTTCTTAATTCCAATCTCCACCTCCTGTAACGTGAAGAGCTTTGTAGTTGCGTTGATCCTCGAGGGAGGCGTCAGCTCTGATTTTTTTCTCATAGAGTTGTATTGCATATTCAAACCATTGATTGAATGTAATATTACTTTTTATTTGTTTCTTCCTTGGTTGATGTTTATGCCAAAAAAGCTTTGGGTTATTCTTTCCTAGATATATTATGATTATATGTGTGTGTGTGTGTGTGTCTGTGCGTGTGTGTGTCTGTATTATGTTGATTGGTTGATCTTGCACGATGTATCCTCCCCAAATTACACTAAGGTACGTTGGTTTATTATTATTTGGTTTAGCTGACATATTATACTTGGCAGGAAGAAATATCAACATTGATAGAAAGATGGTAGACTACAAGGACTCTCCCTATGAGTCATATGAGCAGCATGGTGGGCACTCTTCTGATTTGGCAAATACATTGAGAATCCAAAAGGAATAAATAAGGAGTTGTAAGGTGGATACTGACACGATCATTCAGGCACAAGGGAAACAAGCAAAGGTGAATGTAATACTTCTTCAAAGCTTCTTATATTTGCAGAAACAAGGGCCACTTATGATGAACTATGGATAGGAGGACAAAACTAATGGGGCATATGGCAGTAGATCTCCTAGAAGACACAAGTTGGATAGAGCAAACATAGTGAGAGATGGTAGGTTGTTGGGCACTCCATATAGGAGGGGTGATGAGTACATGTACCATTAAATTTTTGGTTCATACAGACATCATGATCGTCATCGGCATCATCCTTACAGGAGGGGTGACAGGGGATACTTGCCTGATGAATTCAAGAAAGCAAAACCACATATTTCAGATGGAGACTTGAAGAAACCATAAGATACAGAGGCTTGGATACTTGGAATAAACGGACTATGAGTTGCATGAGTGCACAGAAAACATGAAAGCCAGGATTTCTATATTCAGTTTGAAAGGTAAACCAGACATATGTTGGGAAGATGTGAAGCAGGGCAGAGACATCGGAACCGAGGACTTGAGTTGGCATGAGTTTCAAAAGTATTTTCAGGAAGAAGTACATGTCATAGAGGTATTATGATAGTAAGGCCAAAGAATTCTATGAGCTGGGAATGGGATCAATGACAAATGAAGGGTACACGACAAAATTCTTGAAGCTATTGAGGTATGTACCATATCTTGAGGATGAGAAGGATAAAGTTAAGTGATTTGTCAGTGGTTTGCCATTAGCATTCAGAGATCATATTGAGTATGATGAGCCTCGGCCACTTGAGGAAGTCATTGGTAAGTTGAAGCATTTCTATGAACAATCAAAGTGTAAGAATGAGTCTCAACAAGGATGGAAAGGGAAAGACAAAGGTAAAGGTAAATGGCAGCCTAAGTGAGCAAGGCCTAAAAAAGCAGATGAGAAAGAAAATGTGGCACCACAAAAGAATTTTAATGCACATAGGCCACAAAAACATCATAGATCACAACAACAACATGGAGGTAATGGTATGGGACGATTGGAGAGTTGGACATGCAGTGAAAAGCATCTTAAGATAGATTGTCCACAGAATCAGGGAGGTAGGCCTAAGATATATAGTGCATAAGAGGCACAAACCGTTGGGGATGTTGGGCAGAGCATTCCTCGTATTTATGCAGTTGTGGACAACAGGCAAGAAGAGCACCATGCTTGTTACAGTACAAATGGCCTCCTCACCAGCTCAGAGGAGAAGGACACATGGAAGGAAGAAATTGACCTATACAGAGACCTATTTTTCAAAGGTAACACACCCCAGAGACTACTAGGTCGAGTTATAACGCTTCCCTGCCTCTTGAAGGGAGCGTTAGGGCCTAGGTTAACAGATTGTCTTTCCTAAAGGGTAGCATTCCACGTGTTTCATGAAGAAAAAGGACAAATTCTGCAGTAACTGACTGACATTTCCAGCTTTTTCTCAAGGATTCAGTCCAAAAAGCAAGCAACCTACGGTGCAGGCCTCTGATTTGAAATTCCTAAACCTAACTAAGCATCTAGAGAGGGAAAAAGCTAGGAAAGCATGGAAACATCATGGATTTTTCCCTATTTGAATTAATGGAGAAGAATGGCAAGGTTGATCCTCCCAAACTCTTATAAATTGGACGCTAGGGCTCCTTGTCAAAGGTCGGAAGGTTGATTTTGCGAGGAGCGAAATTTTGTTGTTGAGTGTGAGGTTTCATGGTTGGCTTGGTTCATTGAGAACTATTGGCCTAATCATTGTGACACTTGGATACTAAGGAGAGAGAGCTTGGAGTCGAAGGACTGAGGGAAGCTTGACCAAACTGATGGTTGTAATCTTCCTCCTTTGAATAATAGAACTGCCTCTATTTTTTCCACTTGGTGTCTTATTGATGCATCTATTTATTTATTTGTTTAAGATACATGTTATAAGTGTCTTAGATTCACATGATTGCTTGTTTGATTATATACTTGTTTGATTGTTTGTTGTGATAATACTGTGAATATTACTCTAGTTCCTTGTTTGTTTGCAGGATTCGAACTTGGAGCCGATGAGGAGGACTGCCGGTGAGGAGGACTTATGCCACACTTTTATGATGCTCTCTCCAACAGATTTTCCTTATACATAGAGGTAATCCTTCAATACTTCACTTTGTCAATCAAGCATTAGTATGAACATGCACGTATTATCTTTGTGAATGTTGCAACTAATTTGACTGTCTGCCTTGGGTCCCGGGAAGGCCCAAGAGGGATCTTAATCCAACTACCGCCTATGCATTTTACCCCTAAGAAGAATTGGCGACTCCACTGGGGATTAATCCTCAGCTCCCAGTTTTTTATTTCTGAACCCTTGGTTCTTTCCCTTTATCACTTCTCGTTCTGCTCACATCCCTTTCTGACCATTTCATGTGCTCTGTGACCATTTCATCAGCTCACATTGTTCAGAACAGACCTTGCCTGACCATTATTTGTAATTTATCCTTAGTAACGCACCCCCTGTGTGTTCCAGAGCATTATAACACAACTTCTACTTGAGAAGAGTGCGTTAGTCTTTCTATTAACGCACTGTACTCCTCACTAGGTAACGTTACCCAACCTAAACTTGTTATTTCACCCCTGTTGTGATTTCCCTGGCTGTTGAGTTGCTGGTTGTCAGTTTGGCTTTCGTATATTGAATCTTTGTGCTTGGTTGCTTGCTGACATATTAGTTTTCCTTGGTTGAAAAGTTAGCTTAGTTGCATTTGCTTTTTGAAAAGAAAAAGTTTTGTTTTAGTTTTTTTTGAGACAGTTGATTTCATTTTGTAGATTTTGGGTTAAATAATTGTTAGTGAGGATAGATATCTGTATCTTTTATAGGTTGAACTGCATTATTGGATGTTTTATACTCCATGGATGTATGAAAAAATTATCCTTATAGAAATAACTCTTTCGTAGAAATGAATCTAAAATGAATTTTCAGCATGGTTTGAGTTAGAGTGGCATAAAACTTCATACGTCCAATCCCCCTCCGGAGACTTAAAAGAAAGTACACTAAAATTAAACGTTAATAAAATCAATGAATAACTCTTTTATGAGCTTACACCAACATTAGTACAGGCTAGGATCTTGGATAGGCAAAGTGAGAAAATTCCCAAGATCGCAAAAGTTGAGACTAGTGTTCTTAAAGAGTGAAAATCCTGTTGCACTCATACTATTGGGACCGCTCCACTCATAACGGAGTTAAGCGTGAGACAAAACTGGGGTGTGTGAGAAGGTAGCTTGTCTTCGATCGCATAACGGTGGGAATTCTGTGTATTGGGGTTCCGCTCAGGGATTTGAAAACTAAATCGGGGATCTAGGTGTTCTACCCATACAGTGTGTTGTCTACGATCGTGACCCCCTTCATAGTGTCTATGATTTGAGGTATCCATAGTTGCCATACTTCTGGGGACATATACAAGGTGACTGGGGCGCGCTGCCTTGGTACCTGACACAGACGTACATACTTTGTCTTTGGTTTTTGGAGGGTACTCATCTTCACGAGAGTGTGTAGCCCCATTATTTGAGGTTCGGGCGAAGCTCAAGAGTGACCGTAACTGTACATATGACCAACTCTCTCTGTTTTCTATTGTGATACTGGGTTTCATATCCAGTGAATGATAGTTCTCGGATAGGGTCTTACCCCTCTAGCTGCTTGATTGATGGACTTTAGAGTTCTTCTTTTAGGTGTTTGGTTCTACTATCACTAAGACTTAATAATATATCACATTAAAAAATTGATAAAATTTACTAGTCATCGTGACATCCTTCAACCCTCATCGTCTTTTTAGGCGGCAACAAGGTCTCCCTCCATTAACACTGGGGGAGGTGTCGAGTCTCGGTGACCTAGTGCCTTCTTCAAAAGAGCAGTCTCCAGTGTTGATCCCTGATTCACACATTTCTCCTCACATTACGGACTTTCCTGAGGATCCTTTCATGGAAGGAGTTGTTCCTCCTTATAATCCTCCTTTCACTAACCCGTTGGGGCCACTATTGATTTAGGTAGCACCAGTACCATCCATGTCTTCGACTACACCCACATCCACTACACAACAGGCGACCTATGGGTCGTTTATGTTGGTGGCTAGCTCGGTTCCACCACCATCTCCCCTGCCAGTTGTCAATTCTTCACAGCTCACTGGAAACCCTAGTAGCCAGAATATGCCTGGTCCTAGCAACTTGGTCACAACATATGTGAGTGGAATTCCTAACTCTTCGGTATTCGTTCATATCGTGTCTACTCTTAGACTTTCGGCTTCCGCTTCCACTAGCGGGGCTACCTCGATTCCCTTCAGCAACCCTTTTGGTTGGAATCCCTTGTTGAGTTCGAACATCTTGGCTGTTATATCGGGGAGTAGTGTTACCAACACTTATAACACTTATATGCCAGGGGGCACTTCTGTACCCCTACATTATATGGGACAAGTAGGTCCATCCATTTTTAATGCCATTTCTCTAGTGGTCAACCTTATGGTGCAGGGTCTATGCCAGTGGTAAATTATGCAATTAGTAGTATGCCACAAGCAAACTCTATCACGTCTATTTGGGTGACCCTTCCCCAAAACCAATTGGGGCAAGGGGGGAACTATTACCCTGGGGGAAACTAGTCGTTTGTCCCTGTTGTGTAACCAGCTCCAAAAATAGAAGAAAAGATATATGAACGCCTTAGAAATAAGCCACTTCGAGGGGGCAACCTCCAATACATTACATAAATGAACAATTCTTGGATGATGCAAATGAACAAAACCTCCTTCTATATATAGGAGTCCATGGGGCCACAATATAATCCTAGTGGGGCCACAATGTAATCCTAGCCGACCTAACAATAATAATGTAAGGGCACAATAATAACAATATGGGGGTTACAGGGGTACAATAATAACAATAAGGGGGGCTACACTAACATAATAAGGGGCTACACTATTAATATAAGGACTTAACATGCCCCTCTCCTTCAAACAAGTGTTGTCCTCAACGCTTGATTATTTCTTGATGCTTCTGTATAAAATTCTCATCCTCCCATGTGAAATCTTCTACAGGAAAGTTCTTCCACTTGCTGAGATACTCTAAAATTGATCGTACTTCTCTATTTCTTGTTTCTATGACTGCTTCATAATAGAATTCCTAGAATTGTTGTGGTGTCAACCTTGTAGGTTGTTGAAATCTAGGTGTAGCAACACTTCCTTCTTTATAGAATTGAGTGGTAGGCTTCCTTGTCGCCATAATTTTACATTCAACTTTTCTTTCCAACCTGAATGCCTTCTCTAATGAATCGGGTTCCAACACACGAACTTCATGTTGGATGTTATCCTTTAGAGTACCTATGAAGAGATCAATCCTGTGTTCCTCTGGAATATCAGTTACCCTTATATTCAATTTTTGGAAGTCCTCAATGTGTTGCCCCACTAAACCCTTTTGTTTAAGATTTATCAATTGGCTAAAGAAGGTGTTGCTCTTTGTATCCTCATAATGTGCTATCATTTCCTCCATAAAAATTGACCAAGTGACAATTTTTTTACGGGGGCAAAGCCATCGATACCATACAAATGTATTTTGTTCTAAATGTAAAGTTGCAATGCGTACCTTTTGTGTGTTTTGCACGTTATGGAGATCAAAATATTGCTCCATCTGTAGTATCCATGTTAGAGGATCCTTTCCATCAAACTTCCTCATATCCATTTTTGGAATATGGTGGTTCTTCCCACCAACATTCGAGTTTATGAAATCACGATTAACATTTATTTTGTTCTCATCATGAGGTTCTTCTCCTATATTTCCGCCATTAGGAATCATTTATGGTTTTAAGCTTGTCATCAAGCCTTCCATGTATGCTTTTAGATCATTCTTCATGTTTTCTATGTTGTCTTTCATGTCATCCATCTTAGCTTCCATTCCCACTTCCATGCCATCCATCTTAGCTTCCATGCCATTCATCTTAGCTTCCACGCCATCCATCTTAGCTTGCACACCATCCATTTTAGCTTCCACGCCTTTCTTCAAACCTTCCATCTTTACTTCCACGCCATCCATCTTAGCTTCCATGCCTTTCTTCAAACCATCCTTCTTCACTTCCACACCTTTCTTCAAAACTTCCATTTCATTTTTTGCTGCTCTTTGCGAGAGTGAAATTTGTTGCACTTGTTCTTGTAATTTTGATAGATCATGTTGCAATTCTTCATCTTCATGAGTCATGGTAGAGCCTTTTGAAGGCTTGATGGGTGTTGAATTCTTTTTAGGGGCCATTTTAGAATCCAATATTGATATCTATTCTACAAGATGCCCTTGGAATCAATTCAACTTGATTCTTCAAACAAGACTTATGCAATTCGGAAAAAAATACACACCTTTTACTAGCTTTTAGGAGCTCGATATTGAAATTGAATTATCTACGTAGTTGAAAATCTTTGATATCTTCGATATGCGAAATTCGACCTGTAGTAGATCTCTGTGACTTCTTTCAAATGCCCGCAGTCGACCTGATTTGAATTCTCGAAGACAAAGTTGTGTCAAATCTCCCACAATGACCTAATTGGTAGTTTAGTAAAGCGAACATGCGACCACTTGATGTCAACTTGTTTTGTTCTTTGTCTCTGGGAGTGATAGCGAAACTTGTTATGTGTACTGTGACCACTTTCTGCGACTTGCCTTCAAGTCAATAGCAGGAAGAGAGTTATTGAAGTTTTCCCCCGATCACCTCTTTGAGATGCAATTCAGGAGCCTGAAAAAGCACTACCTTCCACAGATCATATCTCCAAAAATATTGCGAACCAAGTTCTGAAATTTTTTGACGAATTTCCTCAGGATTTCAGCTTCGCACCATATGAATTTCAGACTCTGAACCTTCGTACAAAAAATTTTATAGCGCAAATTCCACGATGACCTGTTTATGAGCCTGAAAAAATACCTAACTTCCACAGATGATATCTCCTCAAATATTGCGAACCAAGATCTGAAATTTTTAGACAACCTTCCTCAAGATTTCAGCTTCGCACCCTAGAAATTTCAGCTTCGGAAGCTTCGTAGAAAAAAAGTTATAGAAAAAATGCCACGATGACCTGTTTGGAGCAGCGAAACCCTAGAATCCCAAAGCTCTGATACCAAATGTTGTGTAACCAGCTCCAAAAATAGAAGAAAAGAGATATGAACGCCTTAGAAATAAGCCACTTCGAGGGGCAAACCTCCAATACATTACATAAATGAACAATTCTTGGATGATACAAATGAACAAAACCTCCTTCTATATATAGGAGTCCATGGGGCCACAATATAATCCTAGTGGGGCCACAATGTAATCCTAGCCGACCTAACAATAATAATGTGAGGGCACAATAATGACAATATGGGGGTTACATGGGTACAATAATAACAATAAGGGGGGCTACACTAACATAATAAGGGGCTACACTATTAATATAGGGACTTAACAGTCCCCTATTACAATATCCCCTATGGACAACAACTTTACATCCCTACACCTTCACTACCTAGAAATTATTATCAGACAAGTCCTACTTATCCCTTTGGAAACACTTTGATTGGAGGACCCTATGGTCGAAATGGTCAGCCAACACCTCCTTGGTTAGACTCAGGGGTAACAATGCAATTGCCATTCTTTTTAGCCTTAAACATCCCTGATCTATATAAATTGACCAACGATCCCATTAATCATAACATGCTTTGGCCTCCTGTACCACATAAGATTCCATCAGATATCCCTAAGTTCGAATGGAAACAAGGGGAGGATCAGGCTACACATATCAACACCTTTCATTTATGATTTGTTTCTAATTCCATGGTGGACGATAGTATCCAGCTCAGGCTTTTTCCCCGCACTCTCACGGGCAACGCTGCCAAATGGTACATTGAGTTACCATGAGCTGTAGTCAATACTTTTAGTTCCTTAGGAATTTATTAAAAAAAATCAACTACCTATCTTATACAAAACCGGGACGAAACTCTTAACCTCGTTGCACCAAGACACCGCCACCCACATCTCCGATCACATTCATGAATGGAGACATAGGTGGAGGCTATTCAAAGTGCCAATTCCAGATCATCTATTATTGAACTGGTTTTGTATGTCACTCTTGCCTCCCCTTGCTAAAAACGTTTTCGTGTCTGGTGCAGTCACAGAGGACCAATCCATCTGCAGTGCACAAAATATAGATCTCATATATTCGCAATCTGGCACATTGTATGAGTTACTCCCACATGCCCCTGGAAACCCTAATCCTCCCTCTACTCAACAGCCGGGAGCACATGCTGACGGCCTCGTTGGCACAACTTCCGGTGTTGTTGTAAAACAACTCAACGGCCATGCTTCCCAGCCATCTTCGACTGTCACCGCCCCTACCCAATCAGCTTCTCTTCCCACTGCTGAGGTACACCCTGTGCAGTCTACACAAAACCTAGTGGTAAGAACAAGAATAATAAGAAAAAGATCGCTCCTTCTGAAGAGCAACCCAACACTCATAATAATCCAAATCAGAGAAATGTTGCTAAAACTGACAAAGGGAAAGACAAAATTGTCAGATTCTCTTGAAAATTTTGTGCAGAGGACCACTTGACATATAAATTTCCTTGGCTATAGGAATGCACAGATTTTATCACACAAAAGGATTTTGGAAGGACACATATCGTCCTTCACAACCCTTTCCCTAATCCATAGCAGCAGCAACACATGGTTGTAAACCCACCACAACCCCTACAAAGGGACAATGGTGGTGCTCATCCTTCCGGTGAAGGATCATCTGCCATTTATGGCATGGATACTGTTGAACTCCAAACCCGAGCCAAAACCTATGGAAATCTAATCATTGATGCTCACGAACCTGGTTCAAGTTCGAATCCACTGTCACCTAACGATCTTCATTTCAAAAGGCTTGCTGTTGAACCTGCCATTCATCCCCCCAAAGGGACCCTTTGATGCACGACTTATAACACCTTTGCACATGCTGCCTAGAACTACAACATTGTAGAAGACTTGGCACAAGAACCGTCAGCAATTTCGGTGCTCAAAGTGTTGCAAACCTGCCCAGCACAAAGCGAAGCTCTACATTCGGCCATTGGTGGAATTGACCACCAGTATTCTATGCTAGCCATCTTCGACATGGAAAAGTGTAAACCTCTCCTTTCCCACCAGCTTTCTTTCCAGGTTCAAGTTGTGTCGAAAGGGAGGCCAATCCATCACATTATCATAAACGAAGGTGCTTCGACCTATGTAATGTCAACTGCATGCTGGCTCGCTTTAGGTTCTCCTACTTTGTCTCCACCGTCAAATTCCCTAAAAGCATTTGATGGTCACACCTTCCTCCCAAAAGGCTACCTTGCTAGCTACCCCATTACACTTAGTGGGAAAATGATAATTGTGGACATCGAAGTCGTAGATCGTAATCTTGACTATAATCTCCTTTTGGGTTGTAGTTGGTCTTATGTGATGACCGCCATTGTCTCTTCGGTTTTTTGACTCATCCTTTTTTCTTTAGATGGGAAGATAGTTATAGTGGATCAGCTATCATTCTACACCCCAAATTATTCCACATTACCTAGTAGCACCGTGCCCCTAGTAGGAGGAGTTCCCGACTCTTACGTCAGCATCGGTATGGGTATCTGAAGGCATCTTCCCTTATGGGTTGTTTTCCTCTCCCGGCGCCAGAGGTCCACAAACGGTTTCAATAATATCCACCATCTCAAATGGTTCTATCGACCCCTAGATCCTATCAGCGCCTTCAGAAATTGATTCCTACAGAGATCGTTTGCCACTATCACTGGCTGAGTTGGCTTATCAAGCCATCCAATCAGCATTTGAACCCTCGACTACTTTGGTTTCGACCAATGGTACCACCCTCCTGCCCAACATTGTTCCTTCTAAGGATATCCTCGATGAAGTCCTACCTTCAGACGAAGCTATCCGAGAGTTCATGTCTCTAGAAGAACGACCTTGGGGAGAGTCTCACCATCGTGCTTTAATGCCTGATTCATACGTGATCACTATACAAATCTCGCCTTTTGACCCACCTGAGATTGTTCCATCCGCGTATACGACTATTTAAACTATCGATGCAGAAGACAACATGAGAAATATTTCTAAGACCATGCTCATAGATATCTCGGTCAAAACGGGTATCGTGGAAAATATACAAATTGAAGCAGATTGCAGTCCAGAGGAAATTGCATGCTTCACATCCCTTTTTAAGGAGTTCCGCGATGTTTTTGCTTGGTATTAAGATGAAATGCCCGTCATATATCCTTATATAGTCGAGCATGAAATCAAGATTTATGACAATACCAAGCCTGTCCAGAAGAGGCTCTGACCTGTCCACCCTCACAAAGCAGCAGCTATCAAGACCGAAGTAAAAAAACTTACACGCTGATTTCATCTATCCCGTTCCTTTAACAAAATGGGTATCCAATCTGGTTCCCGTAGATAAGAAACAAGGCACCATCTGAATTTGTGTCGATTATCATGATCTGAATGCCGCATGTCCAAAAGAAAACTATCCTACTCCGTTTATAGATCATATTATCGACAATTGCACTGAATGTGAATCTTTCTCCTTTATGGATGGTTTTTCAGGATATAACCAGATCACGATTAAAAAGGATGACCAACATAAAACTGCCTCCATTTGTCCTTGGGGCACATTTGCGTATTGAAAGCTCCCATTCAGTCTAAAGAATGTTGGAGCCACGTTTCAAAGGGCCACGAACTATTCATTTCACTATATCAGACACGTTGTACAAGATTACTTGGATGATCTTCCTGCTCATTCCAAGAAACGGGCTCAACACCTTTCTCATCTCAGAGATATATTTGCTCGATGTAGGTTCTACAACATCCATCTGAATCCACATAAATGCATATTTTTTGTCGAGTATGGACGACTTCTTGGATTCATTGTCTCCAAGCACGGGAATAGGGTTGATCCCAATAAGGTAAGGGCAATTATTGAATTACATGCACCATAATCCATTTTACAACTCTAATTTTTGCAAGGGAAGGAAAACTTCTTACATCGCTTCATCGTAAACTATGTCGATATGACAAAATGATTCATGCGCTTACTAAAGAAAGGGGTACCATATCTGTGGGATGATCAAGCTCAATTTTTGTTTAATTCCCTGAAACAAGCACTCGTTTCCGCCCCACTTCTTAGTGCCCCCAACTATTCGTGCAACTTTCTCCTCTACTTGGCAGCCTCGCCATCCTCACTGGGAATGGTTTTGGTTCAAATTCAAGATGATGATAGTGAGCATGTGATTTATTATCTGTCAAAGGGTATTGTTGGACTTGAATTACGATATTCACATGTGGAGAAATTATATATAGCGGTGGTCTTCGTTATCACCCGTCTCCGACATTACATATTTCTGCGGCAAACTACCATCATTGCTTTGGAGAATCCCATGTGACACATCTTGTCTCGCCAAATCATTGGAGGAAAATATTCCAAATGGATTATAATCCTCCAACAATTTGACCTGGTTTTCGTTGTTGCCAAAGCTAAGAAATCTCTAGTCTTCGTCAAATTACTGTTGGATCTTCCCAGAGTTGACCCAGAGGAAGTAGCTCGTGATCCATTTGCTGATGAATCCGTATATCTGGTTGACTCTATTGATCCTTAGTACGGGGACATTCTTGTCTACCTCCAAACTCAACGGTTCCACCCAACTCTATCGTAAGATGACAGTCATCGCATTCACCAAGCAAAACACTATATCGTGCTGAACGATACTCTATATCGTCATGGTGTCGATAGAATTATTCGACGTTGTCTCACCCTTACTGAGGCAGAACACATTTTAAATGACTTCCATGCCAGGGCATGTGGTGGTCATCTTTCAGGCATAGTTACTACCTAGAAAATCTTGCGTGCATGACACTATTGGCCCACTTTGTTTAAAGATTGTGTCACTGCGGTCCACAAGTGCTATCTGTGTCAAATTTTTACTAATAAAATGTGTGCTCGCCCTGCCCCTCTGCATCCGTTCATTTCCATCGGTCCTTTCACTAAATGGGGAATAGATTTTGTAACATGTAATCCCACTTCCACTGATGGACACAACTGCATTGTAGTTGCAGTCGACTATTTCACGAAATGGGCTGAAGGCATTCCCACTTTATGGAATGATGGAGAAACCACTGCCATTTTCCTGTTCAATCAGGTTATCTATAATTTTGGTGCACCCCACTCGATTGTCACAGATCATGGTTCTCATTTTCAGAACCAAATGATGATAGATTTAACTTCCATGCTAAGTTTTCGATAAGATCATTCTTCGTCCTACTATCTGCAAGCTAACGGTCAAGTAGAAGCCGTAAATGACGTCCTCAAGACCATGATTTGTCGATTAGTCGGCAATCATAAAACCACATGGCATCGAAAACTATACTCCGTGTTATGGGCATACCGAATGTCAATGAAGACTGCTATAGGCTTCACGCCATTCTAGTTAGCATAAGGTTTGGAAGGAGTTCTTCCAATTGAGTGTGAGATTCCATCACTTAAATTGGCCATTGAACTCCTACACGACACTAATGCCGAAGAAGAGCACTTTCTCTCACTCAATCAGTTGGATGAAACTCGTCAAGATGCCACACTGGCCCTCGAAGCCCACAAGCCTCGAGTTAAAGCTCAATACGACAAATCTGTCAAGCCTCGTTCTTTCCAAGAAGGTGATCTTGTTCTACTCTACGATTATAAACACGACCTCTTGGGGGCATGAACGCTTCAACCATTATGGCTTGGTCCATATGTCATCACCAAGGTCCTTTCTAAAGGGGCCTATGAACTTCAGGACTGTAATGGAATCCCACTCGTTGAGCCCCGCGACGGGCTCTATCTAAAGAATTATTTCACCAAGTATCTTACTGGGCATTTGCTTTGTAATTTTATGTATATAAGTTTTTCCTTTTTTTGGTGTATCTGGAATATTTTGGGTTTTTGAGTATATTTTCTCGTACAAACTCTCTTATTTTAGACAAATGTCTTCATCATCCTTACCATACGTTGGATATGTGGATGGTGCCAGTTGTCACACGCAACACATTGCATCAGTCGCTTAGGTCCTCTATACACCCGAGTCGGAAATACTCGGTTCCGGGGGAATCTTCCTCGACAATGCCACTGACAATATTACTGAGTACATGTTGGTTATCCAACTCCTCACTGAAGCTACATCTCGCGACATCTCCAATCTGGTGGTCTAGTTAGATTCCTAGCTAGTCATTATGCATTTGAACAATTTTTATCACATCTGGCATCCTGTCTTATTACGTTATTAATTAAGGGTACAACTTCTGGAACGCTAATTTCAATTCATTACTTTTGAACACATTCCTAGAGAATCTAATGCATTTGCTGATTCATTATCAAATTATGTATTGGATTGGCATCTGTCACATTTACTATAGAAAGAGTCACGAATGAGTGTACATTTTTCCTCATAAAAATTAAAAGATACAAGATATATATGTATAATGTTGTTGCAAATGAACTGAGATTTCCCTCATGAAAAGAGCCAGCACACCCATGCTCAATCCTTTGAGGTTCCTAGCAACCTCGTGCAAACTCTGTGTGTCATCTCCTTCTTCGGCGGCGGTTGCAGCCTCTGCCGCTGCTCCAGCCCCAGGTAGATGCATTCCTTGCCATGCATAGCAAGGGGCTTCAGCAGGTCATACGGGTGCTACATCTGTGTGAATCAAAGTGCTTCATGTCAAAACTCTTTTTCACCCATTAAACAAAATAATTGCATAAAAATTTGAAAAGACACAAAAATACTTGTGTAGATGATTTCTCATCTTACCTATTGCCCCCCACTTAGTGCCAAGTGGCAATCTCAACTTTGGATTTCTTGTAAGGTTCATCCCGGCGTAGGGATAATCCTCTATCATTAGAATCTGGCCATTAACCCACTCAAAGAATGCATCATCAAAGAAATGTCGGAGTGGACCCTATTCAATTCGAGGCATCAAGGCGAAACATCGACCCTGTCTAGGCTCCCTGGGTCCAGTAACTTCCATGATCATTCTAGGCCTCATAGTGGGCACTCTCTCTAGTATAAACGATACAATCAGCGTGCCATACCCAAATTCCCTTTGGGACTGGGTCTTGCAGGCTATCAACTCTTCTCGAACACAGCAGACAACACCTTCATACCAATCGAATATCTATGGCTGTAAAAAATCCAATGTTAGTAGTACTTGGGCCTTTGTGGCCACATGCTGACTCTTAGATCCTGCCAAGTGTATGATCATCCACAACAATGACCTCATTGGTCTAGAGGCTATCCGTGCTATAGGTATCTGGTTACTCACCGACGCAATGTTGTTAATACAATGAGCTTGGATTAGTCCCATGATGGTTTTGGGATCAGCTCTAGATCCTGTCAGATTGGGCCTTTTCCCTGTGCATGATAGGCCAGTCAGAAGTATACATATTCCTTTTCTATTGAGAGCTCATGACCCTCGATGGGGAATAGATGATGTTGTTTATCCCACCGTTAGATAATCCAGCTCAGAAGGTCTTCTCGCCCTTTCATCATCTCAAGTCTAGCATATCTTAGGAATTTGCACCTCCAGAGAACTAATAAACATGCCGGATCGGTAACCATTTCCCGTTCCTCTCTCTCATGCTCTCATCCGCGCCAGATACTCATGGTAATAACTTGGTACCCACACAAATCAAGTTTTTTCATGTATCGGTCATTGGCTAAATCATTGTATAATTAGGAAAGAATAGTTGAATTTTTTTTTGGGTAGGATAACGTGGGCCTATGTGCCAATCAGAGCATGCTAACGCAATTTCCCTTAATAGGCAGTGTGTTTAACGCAGCCCTACCACTAGGCACCCGCGTTACCCACCCAAAATTTATAGGGCTTGCCCGAAACTCATTTTTTGACCAGTAAAAACATTGAAAACACTAATGAAATGATAGATGAAGGCCTAAGCTCTTACCTGGAATAGAAGGAATCGAAAACGGTTGCCCAGATAGTCCACAATCAGCAGCAGAAGTTTCACCCTTTTTCACACTCCAGAGCTCTTTCAACGAACACAAATAGTGAAAATGAAGGTCTCTATCCTTCTTATAGACATTATGGATGTACGACTCATTCAACTAGTCATTGAAATTGGTAAATTTCCGTTATTGTTTTAATGCAATTGTTGTTTTATCGTTGTTACTGATGCTCTGATGAATTGTTAGTGTTTCTATGCAGATTTGACCACGCTTGACCCGTATCAAGCCTTTTTTTTTTAGGACTTTTTCTAGCTCGGAAAACTGAAAAAACCCCAAGTTTCCTTCTTCGGGCTCGTTAAACTACCACGATGAAGACTATGAGCCATTCTTTTCCATCTCTTTATAGCTCTTTAAAAACCGAATAAGACACCGAGTTTTTCTTCATTGGACTCGTTAAAATTTTACGAAGAGGATCAAGTTTTTCTTCAGCTGACTCGTTAAAACTTCACGAAGAATATCGAGTTTACTTTGTCTCATCGTAATCATAACAAAATGAGGTAGACGTCCATTAAACATAGGTTTATCACTTTATCCGAATTCAATGGATTAACTTATGGAAAATTAACTGTGTCAGGCATACTGTTATCCCTTTGTCGCACCCGATCATCAACCATGACAAAGGTAACCCCTTGGAGTTGTATTTTACGATGTTTTTTAGACTCCCTAAATATGAAAATATCACCGAGTTTACCTTTCTAGACTCGTTAAACCTAACCAGATGGGGAAAATTTTGGAAAAAGTAGAGACTCATTATTTTATACTTTGAAAGACAATTTGGCAACAACACCTTGAACATGGCACTCCTCAGAAAACTCTCTCACATTTAGCCGAAGCCTACCGTTCTATGAGTTTAGCCTTCGTATGTCAATTTCCTTGCATTGGTGAAACCTAACACTTTTTGGTGTTCATTAGTCTAAGCTACTTGGTACCCTATTTATTGTGCCTTCTATTGCTCAAGAGATCAAGCTGTCAACTACTTCCTGTATCAACCAATCCATCATATGCCAAAAATTATTTGCTCGTCATTAGTTTTTGCCATTACTCTTGAATATCTTCAAAACAAAATCATATTGTTCTCGTTTCGTGTCAACTGATGTAGGACACCTCATTGCCTACCTTTTGACAGATCTCTTCCTATCGACTTCAACATCTTATCTGGGAAGTTGATCCAGAAACATATCAATACCCTGGAACTTGTAGACCTCGGTGGCAAGTAACCTTGTGTTTGATTGGGGGTTTTCATCATTGGCTCCCAGTCAAATGGTTCTACGAGTGTTTGACATCAACACCATTTATTCACACTTGCTAGATTGTACTGTGCATCTTGGAGACCATCATCCTTATCGGTGGCCATTCTCGCGTCTATTAACAATTTTCATCATTGACTAGTAATCAAACGATTTCTCACATGTGTGACTACAACTCCTTTAATCACATGTGCAGAAATATGCAGTTTAGAGAAGCGGCGACCAAGACTTTGGGTTGAGGCTTACATGTTTAAGCTTTGTTTCCTCTCCCAAGCTGTGTATATTGTTTTCAGAGACATATTATCAGATTGATCCTGTCATGACACAAGCTTCCACATTGTGTTTATCAATGGACATACTGGTTGTATCTCTTCCCAGAGAAATCATTTTGATACAACTATTGAGCGTGGGAATGCCCGACTCGGGACAAATATTTATATTTTTGACATATGTTGTTTGTTTCGGGTTTTCATTAGTCCTCCAACTCCTCTCGCTTTACTACACATTTATAAAGTATTTTGGCCATCGTCTTTGTCTCTGACCTCACACTTTAGGGGGCATATGTTACGGTACAAATGATCTCCTCATCATCTCAAAGGAGAAGGACACATGGAAGGAAGAAATTGACCTAGAAAAAGACCTATTTTGCCAAGGTAACTCACCCCAAAGACTACTAGGTCGAGTTATAACTCTTCCCTGCCTCTTGAAGGGAGCGTTATGGCCTAGGTTAACGCATTGTCTTGCCTAAAGGGCAGCGTTACCCGTGTTTCATGAAGAAAAAGGGACAAATTCCATAGTAACTAACTAACATTTCCAGCTTTTTCTCAAGGAGTCAGTCCAAAAAGTGGGCAACCTGCAGTGCACGCCTCTTATTGGACATTTCTAAACCTAACTAAGCATCCAAAGAAGGAAAAAACTATAAAAATCATGGAAATATCATGGATTTTCCCCTATTCGAACTAATGGAGAAAAATGGCAAGGTTGATCCTCCCAAACTCTTATAAATTGGAGGCTAGGACTCATTGTCAAAGGTCAAGAGGTTGATTATGTCAGGAGGGAACTTTTGTTGTTGAGTGTGAGGTTTCATGGTTGGCTTGGTTCATTGAGAACTATTGGCCTAAGCATTGTCACACTTGGATATGGAGAGAGAGCTTGGAGTCAGAGGACGGAAAGGAAGCTTGACCAAACTGATGGTCGTAATCTTCCTTCTTTGAATAATAGAACTGCCTCTATTTTGTCCACTTGGTGTCTTATTGATGCATATATATATTTATTTGTTTGAGATACATGTTATAAGGGGCTTAGATTTACATGATTTCTTGTTTGATTGTTTGTTGTTATAATACTGTGAAGATTACGCTAGTTCGTTTTTTGTTTGTAGGATTCAGACTTGGAGCCGGTGAGGAGGACTTCTGCCACACCGCATTGCGCTCTCCAACATATCTTCCATATACATCGAGGCAATCCTTCAATACTTCACTTTGTCAATCAAGCATTAGTATGAACATGCATGTATTATCTTTGTGAATGTTGCAGCTAATCTGACCTGTCATTTTTAGGTTCTAGAAGGCCCAAGAGGGACCTTACCAGAAGCACGCCCGTGCATTTTACCTCTAAGCAAGGCTTCTATCATTGAAATGGACTGTAAGCTTTATGATCAAGTTATTTCTATTTGATTGACCCTGGATCTAATTATAGCTATGTTGCTAGTCTGACTTATTAGATAAGTG